>JAKSZP010001044.1:0-13811 GCA_022478985.1 Massospora cicadina | reverse complement strand
AAGAAGGTCCACAGGGGATTCCACAAGCTTGGGGGCGGCTATGCAGGCATATAAGGAGAACGCTGATGGGAAGCGCTGAGTGGGTCCCACATACAAGGAGGGGGATCTCGTGATTCTTGATGCGAGTAATATCCTAATCAAGCAGCCATGTAAGAAGCTGGGACCAAAGAGGATTGGGCCCTACCGCGTTGTTAGAAAGGTGGGCCATGCCTCATACCAGCTAGATCCCCCCCTCATTCTGGATCTTCTCCATGTTTCATGAGAGTAAACTGACGTTGTTTGAGGGCCCCCCACCAGAGACTCCTGAGGCCTAGCTCGTGGATGGGGCACCAGAGTGGGAGGTGGAAGAGATAGTTGCCTCACTCCACGTTAAAAAAAGACTTGAATACCTGGTGTCCTGGAAGGGCTTTGATACAGCTGAGAACAGTTGGGTACCAGCGTGCAACTGTGTGCATGCCCTAGATCTAATTGACGCCTGCCACCAGCGTTTTCCCCAGGCTGCTGGATCACAATCCAAACCGTCTGTCACTGCCATGAAGTTGGCCCCTGCCCACAAGAACTTTTCCCTAGCGCAAGCCCCTGGAGGGGGGGTTGAGCCCTGTCGGGAGGAGAGGGTAATGTCATGTACACATGACATCATAGTGGGGATCAACCCCAAAGATAAGGCTGGGCGCTTGGAGGCCCCAAAGGTGAAGCTACAGGGCCTCCTAGACCTGAAGCACACCCTAGACCAGCACTGAGTAAGGGCAAAATATGCCCAGGTTGGTCCTAGTGGGGTGCTGAGTGCCCAGCCCCTGATGGCAGCCCAAGCATTAAAATGAACTATCTACCAAATTAAGGCGGATGGTTCAGTTCAGTTAGTTGAGGAACAGGGTTTCAAAATTTGTTTCTCCTATGAAATAACGCGCTTGGGTCAAATCAAACTTCGGTCAATAACTCAAGTGAAGTCAGTTTCAGCCTATTTTACTAACTCAGATGGCAGTATCGCCCTATTGGTGAGTCACTGCTTGGGCCCACTGTGGCATAACCCCATTTTCCACGTCCAAGCTTAAGTATGTTTTCCCTGACCAACATTCCTTGTTGGTCAACTTCCCAAAATAAACCTTTACCCCATTTACATTATTTTAAAAGTTTATGATATTCCAATTGCTCCTGTGCACAAACCTCTTCAAGGAGGTCTCTCTCTCTGTACCCTTGCCATTGCAAGGACCATGCATCTCTCCCCTCATGCACCGTTTGTTTGCCTAGGTCCTCTCCAACCTGGGTCACTTATCTCCTGTCGATATGTGCACCGCGTCACTTTTACTGGGGTTTTTCTTATAAATTTTGCAATTTTATGCCTGAGTGGTTATTGCTCCCGCACCCTCTGCTGGGCTCTAATCACTCTGGCACTAAAGGCTAGTTCCCTGGCGTTGGCTTGGTGCATTTCGCACTACCACACTGGAAACAGGAGAGTTTTAGACACTCTCCTTACATTAGCGTCATCATTTTCATGGCTCATCCCAACCATTCTGCGTTTGTACAGATCACCGTGCCTTTTGTACTACTGCGCACCTCATGTCCTGACCCTACGGCAAACTCGCTGACATGAGACCCTGGACCAATTTTGTTCTAATATGAAGTTTACAAAGAGCAAGGAGAATGGTTTGGCAGATTCTTTAAATTTAGGTCCTGCATAAGCTCCAGATTTTAAGGAGGTAGAGGTACACATTACCCACTTGATGACTTCACCGGGTAAGATTATGTCCCAACATCCCTCTACCATGGCACACATGCCACCGCTTGCTCCTCTGGAAACTGAGGAGGAATATGGTATGTTCATAAAAGGTAGTCCTTTCACAGCCCTTGTCAGATGAGTATAATATGGTCCTCACTAAGAGCGAATTAAATTAGATAGACATTACCAGGAATTACCACATTAAGGACGAGATGATGTTGTTTTAGAATTGCCTATGGGTTCCTGCTGGATCACTTAGCCTGGAAATCATCCAGAAACATCATGATGAGAGCACAGTTGGGCACCCTGGAAAAGTAAAATATCAGGAGCTAATTCGCCGCACTTATAATTGTAAGGGACTAGCCACACAGGTTAACAGGTATTATAAGGAGTGCCTGGTCTGCAACCAAATAAATCCAAATCGCCAGCCCCTTTCAGAGTTGTTGGCACCAGTTCAGAAGGCTGAAGGACATTGGAAGTCCTTATCAGGGGATTTTATTGTGGAGTTACCTGCATCTGAAGGCTACAATGCCATCATGGTAGTGGTGGATGTTTTGCAAAGTTCGCCCACTTTATTCCCTGTAGAACCACAGTAATAGCAGCTGAGATGGCTAGGCTCTTTGTGCCTCAGGTGTTCTTCATAAGGTGCCCCAGTAGATCATTAGCAATTGTGGTCTTCAGTATTTTCTCTGTATATTGGTAAGAGTTATGTAAAACTCTTCAGATTCGCCCCTGCCGTTCTACTGCCTATCACTCCAATCTGATGGGCTGAATGAACGAGTGAACTAGTGCTTGAAAATGTTCCTGCAGAGTTTCACTGCCACAGACCATTCAGATTGGGTTTCCCATATTCCCATGGCCCAATATAGATATAACAACGCCCAACATGCATCTATCATTTGTATACTCATTTTTTGCCAACTATGGTTTCAACCCCGCCTTCAACATGGAGTTTATCTGTGGATCCAAAGTTGAAGCGGTGGTGGATTTTTCTAAGACTATCAAAAAGTACCCAGGGGGTTACTGTCATCTTTACATGACTTTATTGAAGGGACCAACTACCAAAACAAGTCTGGGCGCTAAAAGTCAAAAAAGGTCATGCTAAAGGACCTTCCTGACTTAAGGCACACCTTGGACCAACGCTGGATGCAGGCCAGATATGCCTAGGTTTGTTCAGGGTAAGTATGAGACGCTCCACCATGTGTAATATCAATTGTATTAAAACAGGACGAGTTACCATCTAAACATCAATGGTTCAATTCAGTTACTTGGTGAATGGGGTTTGAACCCCATTCAATTTTCAAGATTTCCAACTAGGGTCATCATTGTCTTCAATCAATCAGCGAGTTTGGTTGATCTCTAGTTATAGTACCCAGGCAGATGGAAGCGTGCGCTTATTGGTGCACATGGGCTTAGCACCACTTCCACAGACTAATGATTTCCCCGCTATTGTTTAAGCATGATTCCTCAAGACCAAACTTCCTCGTTGGTCTTTTTTCTAATTATAGAAATCCTTTTAGCTTAAGTTTTTTATATGTTAACTTGGGAGAACCTGTGCAGGGATTACTTTAAGGAGGTCCTTAACAACATCAGCTATTTTCTTTGCACCAAATTAACGATTGCAGCTGGTGCACCTCTGGGCCGCCCTGGTCCCCTCCAGACCGAAGCACCCAAGCCGTCCAGCCCAGATCACCTCTTTTTTTGGAATCCTCTTTGGGGTCCACCCAAGCCTTGTTGTTTGTTCAATCTTTATTAATATACCATATTAAACACGCTTGCCCTAGTTTCTTTAGCTCTAGCACCCTCTGTGGGGCTATACTTTCAATAATAATGAATATGAGTTCCCTGGCATTGTTGCTTTGCACCACGCACCACCTTGCTGGGAACTGGAGAGTTATAGACACTCTCTTGACATTAGATGACCAACCATTTTATTTTACGTACATGAATATTATCCGTGTGGGACTTTTGTAAAGTGTGAATTGGGTGCACCAGCTGTTGGTCACAGACGCAGTGGGGTTCACCTCTGTTTTCTCTTTTTAATGGTTGCAGCATCTTGGCATTAATCTTGCTGCCTCTGACTGGGAAGTACCCAACCTTCTTGCTCTTACATAGTGGATATGGAAGCTTCATGATCTGGGAGTTGTGATACCCTGACTTTCCACTAAAATTAACAAAATTAATATAATTAAAAGGTTTTTTCCTCATCATTGTATTTGGAAGGTGCAGGCGGGATCATTGACGAATGGTCTGGTAGTGATGGCTTTGTATAACAATGCACAACCCATCGCTTTTAGGGTATGGGGTCATTTGTGGCCCAAAATGCCTTTTATAATGATGTTTCCTTATATAAAAGTGAGATCAATATCTTTTCTTATGGCTCTGATATGGAACTCATTTCAGTATATTAAATCGCCCCAGAGATCCTGCGCTTGACCACTACCATGATCCTCAGAACACGGGAGGTGGAAAATGAGTTACTTCTTCAATGTAAAAATGTTTATGCAATTTCTGAAGATATGGTGGGATATGTGACCTCAGTAGTAAGGGTGACCAACTATTCCTCTCCATTATATGATGCAGAAACATACCCTGGAGGCATGCTTATGTCTGAAGAAGATTTTTATGATAAAGTGTTGGAGTTGTCTGCTTTAAATAAAGACCATTCTGGATATTTTTTGTTGACTGCTACCCTTCATCCCCTTTAGAGAAAATCAGCACAACTATTTTGATGTATACAGGAGCCTCTGAGAATTTTATTGACCAAGACCTAGCTGATTACCTTGAGCTGAGTTACTTTCCAGGTGGTATGGTTAGGGGATGGGTTTCCCAAGGTACTCCCACTCTAAAAGTTCTGGGTTTAGTGGACTATCAAGTTGGCAAATATCATTTGGCTGACCGCTTTCAAGCACTCAAAAACCTCTTGTACCCCATTATTTTGGGTGTAGAGTGATGGCAAAAGTTTTAAGTCAGAATCAATTTGAAAAGACAATACCTTGTCCTAATTTTTCTAAGAATGGTCATGAATTAGTTGTCCCTTTGGCTGCAGCAAAACTTTCAGGACGATTTGCCCCAATGGCCCAATATCCACACTTTCAGTTTTGCTCCGTTGCTGAAGACCTCTTTGAAGGTTCCCTTACCTTCCCGTTTGGAGGGGTTGAATCTTCAGTTTGATGCTGCTTCAGCAAATGTACTATCAGCTCATTAAGAGTTTGATTGTAAGTTCAAGCTCATTAATGATCTGGTGCATATATCTTCCCCAATTTACCCTTTGACTGTATGGTATGAAGTGGCATTAGATGTGTGGGAAAAGGAGCGGTTAGCTAAAGGCGCAATATTTCAGCGTTGCTCCTCTGTATGCTCCCCATTTCTCTTTGTGGAGAAGGCCAATGGTACCTTATGCACATGTGTAGATCATGGGAATCTCAACAACGTCACAATACCAGACTTACATCCCAACCCACTGGACTCACAGATTATAGGCTATGTGGAGAAAAAGGAAGTCTTCTCCAAATTGAATTGTTTAAATGCGTTCAATAAGATCTGGATCAAGAAGGGCCAGGAGTGGTTAATCACATTCCATACCAGAAAAAGAATCATCCAATTTTTGTTTATGCCCAGTGGGCTTAAAAATGCCTCTGCTAGCTTTCAACGCCGTATTGATAAAGCTTTGGGGATCTACTGGGGGTGTGTGCGGTAGCTTACATGGATGATATTCTGGTATTTTCCACTGATAATGAGTCCCATGCAATACACCTTCGGCAGGTGGTGGAGCGTTTGAGGGCAGCTGACCTTAAGTTAAAAATTAGTAAATGTGAATTCTTCAAGTCCAGGTCACCTTTCTGGGTAACGTTGTGCTTGATTAAGGGCATATAATAACTCCAGACAAGAAGAAGGCGATTTGTGAGTGACCCACTCCAACTTCAGTTAAGGAATTGAGAAGCTTTTTGGGGACATGTACGTCTCTTAAGAAGTTCACACCAAAACTTTCTGAAGTTGCCGCGCCTTTGTATAAGGCGAGTGAGGTTAAAGTACTTCAGTGGTCCCCAACTTTTCTGGATGCCTTCCAAGCGGTAAAGTGCACCCTTCTGTCCACATCCATCCTTTGCCATGTCGACCCCAATAAAGAGTTTATTGTGGCTTCTGATGCCTCCAACTTCGCCATAGCGGCAGCCCTATTACAAGTAGGCAAAGATAGAATAGAGCATCTGGTGGGATATTTTTCCAGGAAAATGTCTTTGCCTGAGTTAAACTATGCCATATATGATAAAGAGTTATTAGCATTGGTTTAGGTGCTGACTTATTGGCGCATCACTTTCATGGCTCATCCCAACCCTTCCACATATGTACAGACCACCGTGCCTTGCTGTACTACCGCGCACCTCATGTATTGACCCCATGGAAAACCCGCTGGCATGAGAACCTAGCCTAATTTGTGTTTTCCTATGAGTTTACCAAGGAAAAGAAGAACGGTTTGGCGGATGCTTTGAGATGCAACCCTGCACTAGCTCCCAATCCAAAGGAGGTAGAGGTGCATAATACCCATTTGATGATTCCGCTAGGTAAGATTGTTCACAACTTCCCTCTCCCTTGGCCCACATGCAAGCGCTTGCTCCTCTGGAAAATGAGGAGGAATAGGTATGTTCAGAAAGGTAGTCCTTTCACAGCCTTTGTTGGCTGAATATACTATAATCCTTGCTAAGAGCGCGTTGAATTAGGAGGATATTACCAGGGTTTATCACAGGAAGAATGGAATGATTTGGTTTCAAGGGTGCATATGGGTCCCCACTGGACCACTTCGCTTGGAAATCATCTGGGACCATCATTACGGAATCACCGTTTGTCATCCTGGAAAGTCTAAGACTCTGTAGCTAATTCACCATACTTACAATTGGAAAGGGTTAGCTGCGCAGGTTTTCAAATATTGTAAAGAGTGCCTGTCTGCAACAAAATGAAACTGAATTGCCAGTCACTAGCAGTGTTGTTGTTGTTAGTTCAAAATGCTGAAAAGCCTTAGACTTCTTTATCAATGGATTTTATTGTGGACTTGCATGTGTTTGATGGCTACAATGCCATCATGATAGTGGTGGACCGTTTAAAAAGTTCGTCCACTTTATTCCCCAAAGAACAACAGTTACCGCGGTGGAGATGGCTAGACTCTTTGTGCCTCATGTGTTTGCTCTTCACGGGGTCCCTCAAGAAATAATTAGCGATTTTGGACCTCAGTTTACCTCCATCTTTTGGTAAGAGTTGTGTAAGACTCTGCAAATCTGTCCCTGCCGTTAAACTGCCTAACACCCCCAATCAGATGGGAATACTGAATGAGTGAATCAGCTCTTGGAACAGTTCCTGAGGTGTTACACTGTTGCGGATCATTAAGATTTATTTTCCCTTTCCCCATGCTCTAATTCAGTTATAACAACGCCCAACATGCATCAATCGTGTTAACTTTTGGCGGATTAGGTTGATCTCACCAAACTGGTTGCACAGGGTAAAACCCACTGAGAAACAGACAATCAATATGAGTATCGCTAGCCATCGATAATAATAATAAAGTAATTTAATAAGGAGCTATTGCCCCAATGACACCAATTTAATTAATAATCAACTTAACAGCTACTTCTGTTTCTCTTCCTACTCTCGCTTTCTTTATAAGTAACCTCAACCTTCTAACTCTCACGCTCAACTATTAATCCTCAGTATTCCTCAGCGGATTCATTATGCTCTGCTTAGTAAATACCTATTTGCTATGATCTAAGGATTTCATTCAAACATTGAGGCTTCAGCAGAATTCCCTTAATTCACTGAACCATAATTGCTTCAATCAATTTAATTTACATTGACATACTCTATTGCTCACTTTCAAGGCTTTCTTCAATTCTACATTATGATCTTCCAGAACTATAGCTTATTTTCCAGTTATATCCAAATCTTTACATTGCCCCCCTTGACTGGATGATAAGATCCTATTGCTTGTATGGCCAAAGGAACTTCCCATATACTCTGTTGATAATCTGACCACCTGCGAGTTCCTTAATGGTGTAGGCATCAACACCAGTCTTCTCAATTATCTCAAATAGTTCAATCCATATACTGGCAAGCTTGTTCCTTCTTTTAAACACATTTTGGTCATGGAACAGGAAAAGCTCTCCTACCCCTGAACTGGGTAAGGCTTTTGTGTCTACATTGGTTGGCCCCCTGATCCCAAATCTTCAAGTCTAGACTAGTGGAATATGCTTCAGTTTAGAGTCTAATCAGCATGTCTGTTAAGGCAGAAAAATAGTGTCAGGGTTTGACCCCCATGGTATTCTCCACACAGGAATAAAGCAATGCTGGCAACGCTAGATGTATTCCATAGATTATCTGGAAAGGACTCTTGCTGGTTGCTGATTAGTAGCTAATATTGTATTCAGAGACAGTGGTGGATAAGATGGTGCTCCATTCTGATAGTCAATCCTTTACAAATTTGGGGAGTATATTTACTTAGGTTCCGTTGACCCGCTGACCATTTCATTAAATTCAGGGTGGTAGGGTGTAGTCAAGACCCCGCGGATTGCCATTAATTCATTCAGCTTGTGCAGGATGTGCAACGTTAAATTGGTTCTGTTGTCCGTGAGGATAAATTGTGGACAGCCATGTCATTGTATGACACACTCCAGGATGAACTTAACGGTGGTGACAGCCCCTAAATCATTGATTGCCCTTGCTTCCACCCATTTTGTCAAATTGTCAATGGCTACTATTATGTACTTGGAGCGGTTTGCTCCAGTTTGCAGAGGCCCCACCACATCCAGAGAAACAGTATGTCATGCAAAATTAGGCTTATCCAGCTGGTAGGTGATCTTCTGGTGGAATGGTTTCTCCACTTGGCACTGATGACAACAGCTGACCATTTCAAGCACATCATAGTGCATACTCTCCCAATAATAACATGGTTTCAAGAACTCTAACGTTTTTCGCAACTCTCCATGACCTACTGCTCTATGAGCATCCATAATAATTGTGGGTCTAGCAGAAGGTTTTGGGAAATCAGCATCAATTCGCCGGTCTACTTATACAGTTCCCCATCACGCACAAAGGTATCCTGCTGAAGACCATGCAGCACTTTGATCACCTGTGGCGGCTCATGATGATATTTCCCACAATCATCTTCTTATACATGATGTCTTCCAAATCCGCCATAATTCTGACCATCGGTAATTGAGAAAGACAGTCCACGTTCTGATGTTTTGCCCCTGATCAGTGTACAATCTCAAAGTTATATGCTTGGAGCTTCAGGGCCCATTGAGCGAGCCACCCTTCAGGTTACTGCAGATTCTGCAGCCACCACAAGGATCCATGGTTCGTAACCATTTTGAATTTAACCTCATGGAGGTAGAACTGAAATTGTTTATACACATATATCACCACTAAGCATTCCTTCTCAGTCATAGTGTAATTACGTTCAGGGCCTGTTAGACTTCAGCTACAATATGCAACGGGATGCTCCACACTGTCATCATTCTTTTGGGATAGCATGGCCCCTACGGTGGAAAGGGAACATCTGTTTGTACAATAAAATTCCTTCTCAAAATTTGGGTATTGTAAAACAGGCGTGCTAGCCAACACAGTTCATAAGACATCAAAAGCGATTTAACATCATTCTGTCCAATTGTTGAGATTTTTGCCCATATTCCCAGCCTGGTAGATTACCTGGTATCACTAGGGGAAAAATTCCATAAAGCGAAGTGAATTGGAAATTGGTTGACCCAAAATTTGGAGGAACTACGTTTGGGGGATTTAAGGATATTTATCTGGTCGTATCCATCAGGGATTGATCTGGATGAATACCTAATATCTCATCAGGTGGAGCGGCCGACGAAATAAGGGCATCTGATAGTAATTAACTATCAGGTCTACCAATTGGGATCAGTCAGGTTTCATCACTGACTGATTGGGAATGTTTAATGAGTTGTGAGGCGAGTGATGCCGCCTGCAACTACCGAATTGATTGAATAGTGAAGTGACCTGCCATAACGGGTATAAAGTCCCATTATCTAAGCAGGTTGCTAGCCAATTATGGATGATTTGCTTGGATCAAGAGGAAAACACTAATGATACGTTTCTGACTCTTTCCATTTGAGGTCTTGAGGATGTCTAACGTCAGAATCCTAGTCAGGATGGAGAAGACTATCGCTGCTGAGATGAGGAAGGGTGATTCAATGGCAATGGCTGCTGTTTCATCAAAGAGGTGTCAACTGAGGGTTAGACAGCCAAATACCCTATAAATTCCTTAGAATTCACTATAATAAAAAATAGTAAAACACTGAAAAATACTCACTGATTGACACACGTTTATGGTTGGGAAAGAACTAATAAAGAACATTATTAGTTTGACTGTAGATTTAGTAATAGTTAGACTATCAACATCTAGCGTGAAGATTCCATCTCAAGGATATTATTACAGAAGGCAATAATTGGTAGACTCTCAGAGAAGAGTAGAGATCCGAGTGGGGATCTAGAGATGAAGGGAACCACGGCTAAGGGGTTGCTGCTGACTGTGTGTTGGGCCGAAGGGGACTGTCATCAGAGGATCTTAATGAAGATTTAGTGGACAGGACTATAGGGAACAAATCCCTAAGAGTGTGATATTCAGTATTATCGGAAATACCAGCTGAAGCGTTGGGCCTGAAGATAATTCTAACTCAACTATGGATAATAGTCATCATACTATTATTAGATTATATATATTCTTACAATGCGAGGTGCATGAGAAAACTGAACCTGTGCAGTAGAAAGATTACTAGGGTTGACCTCCGATAATCAACTCCTAAGAGTAAAATTTTTACAAGTTGGTGCTCACTACAGGGGTAGTTGAATAGAAGAATTTATCCAGAATGTCATAAAAAGAAGAAATGCGTAGGTTGTGGTTTGAGATTGCCACAGTGAACCAGAATGCTTTAAACTCTGTGGACCACTGGGAGTTTGTGGGCTTGGAGGAATGAGTAACCAAGGTGGAGGAAGGAGTTGAAAATGTAGACAACTTCATTAATGAGTTACTTGGCAAAGTAAACTTGTTAAAGAAGAAAGAAGGAGACCTCGTCCAAGAGGTCCTATTTCTGAAAATGGAACGTGAAGCAGATCGCTTTCATTTGAGAAAATTTGGTGCTGACATTGAGAAGTTATTAAAAGAAGTAGAGAAATTGAAAGCACGCAGAAGTGCAAGCGAGTCTGACATGGCCAACGATGTTGAAGAAGGAATTCTTTAAACGATACTTGGGAAAACGAATACCCCAAGAAATATGCTGCCCGCATTCAATGCTATTTTGGAGATGATGCCCAATGACACTCTGCAAGTAAACTGGATAGCCAAACCAAGAGAGTCAGCCCAAACTGACTTGGAGGAATTTAGGGCAACCCCTAAATTGCCTACATTCCATCAGGATAATACCCCAGCCTTTCCGCAACTATTCAACATGACCATGAATGGATACAGGGATCATCAGAAGGCGTTGACGGTCATGTCCTGCTTAAACACAGATTTCCAGAATCTGGTGTTACCCCACCTGGAGGGGGACAGCTGGTCTTATGATGAGGCTAAGGCAGCAATAATGAAGGAATATGGCAGTCCAACCCGCATATCAAAATGCAAGCAAGACTTTATGGGAATTCAATTCTGTAAAGATGAGTCTCTTGCAAGCTTCACAGATTGATTCTACCAGGAATCACAGATCCTGGCCGGAGCAAAGGTGTTAGATGACTTTGATGCAAGAATCGCCTTGCAAGCGGCCCTTTGGCCCTATTGGATTTGCATTGAATGATGTCTACTGTATTTGCAACTGAGATAACTACCTCACAAATGGTAGAAAATTTGAAGACTTTGGGAGCAACGTTTGATGCTCCTAATAGAAGCTTCAGTCAAATCCGGTCCAAAGTTCAAATCCCATGAAGGGAGGCGAAGGAGCAAAGGAGACTTTTAACTGAACTGTGCTGGGGAATAAGCCTAAGGATTACAATCAGTTAAACAAGAAGATAAAAGGTCTGCTTTTAGTGTGGTGGGAAAGGGCATTTCGCCACACACTGCAAAAAGTTGAAGGATCAAGTTAATATGGTCCAGGCTAAGGAGATAGCAGTCACCAAGGATTCGGGAAAAGGTCCCACTGTCTAGACAAGGAACAGTATAGGATGGCAGAGAAACCTGTTCCTCCTAATGTTATGAATGAAGAAATAGATATTAGCGATTTGTTTGTGGATGATGAGCAGGATCCAATATATCAAGTGGTCAGCATGGACATAAATGCCGTACCAGAGCTAGAGTGAAGAAGATCGACCCCAAGATAGTTCAGGAGGTTGCCCAGCCATACACCCAACAACGGGCGGAGAAGATTCGGACCACCAAAAATCCTGATGAGTTAGCTGATATTCAGTTAGATGAGGCCAACCTGTTGATTCCCCTTGGCACAATTAAGGAATCGTTTCCTGAATTATTGGTGCAGATAATTAATACCCTAGATTTAGCTAATAACGCCGCAATTCACTCAGTAAATACCCTATTACAATACTCTGAATGTACATATATAGATATTCAGGTGAATCGAGTAAGGGTACAGGCGATAGTTGACAGTGGAGCACCCATCAACATTGTGTCAACCAAGCTGGTGAAGAAGATGAAGATTTCTCCGGACTTGGAACACAAGAAGGAATATGGAACAGCTGGGCTGAACACCACCATTTCCTGTGGAGCATATAGTGCGCTGCCACTACAATTCAGGTTGTTAGTGGTATCCGCACCAGCAATAGTTTTGGCGAATCAAAACTATAATATTTTGATCGGAACAGAGTTTCTGTGGAAATATGGAGTTAATTGTAACTTTGAGGATAATACGTTGACCATCCTGGGTCAGACGTTACCATTAGTATATCAAGAGAATGGTGAAGTTCCGTTGAACCAGAGAAATAATTTCATCAACTTGATATACAATGACAACATTGTACCAATTCAGTACCAATTAGTTGGTAGGAAGTGATGAGAAATGCCAGCCAAAATCCTAGAGAACTGGGGAATTCCTTTGCAGATCAAAAAGGAAGAAAATATACTGGCCAGACCGCAGATGATAGTTGACACAGGGTTGACTCTAGAGATTCCAGAGTTGTTGTATGGAGAAGTTAGAAACCCCTGAAAGAAGTCCATAGTGGAGCCTTGGGTGGCTCCTGGGATAATTATGCCAGGCCACGGAGAAATATGAGTTCTATTGGCGAATTTAAGTAAAACCAATGAAGATTAAAAAAAATCAAATCATTGCATTTATTTATTTAATCCCGATGGCATAATTGAGATGATTCCATGATTTTGGATCTCTTGAGGAAATGGGATTACTGGCTGGAGCAGCCAAAAGCATCAACTTATTAGTTAATTGAGAGCAGCTCGCAGACCTTTCAGAAGGGCAGAAGGAGGAGGTGCTCAAATTATTCGAGAGATATTGGGAAATGTTTGTTCAGGATGATCACAATTTGGGATGCGCACAAGGCGTAATTCACAAAATTGACACTGGAGAAAATTTACCAATAAGAATAAGACTGATCTGAAGATTGAAAGCCGCTGAAGTGGTAGTGAAAGATGAGATCAGCAAACTAGTAAAGCATGGGCTTCTAGTTCCGTCATCAAGTCCCTGGGCAAGCCCAATTTTGATCATAAAGAAAAAAGATGGATCAAATTGGATAGTGATTAACTATCAGAGGTTGAAAAAATTATGAAGAAGGATTCATATCCCCTACCGAGGATTGATGATGCACTAGACTGATTAGGAGAAGTGAAGTATTTCTCCGCAATGGACCTAATCTTGGGATACTGGCAGATTGACTTGCCAGCAGAAGACCAGGAAAAATGTGCGATTATCACCGCGCAGGGGTTATTTTCTGACTAGAATGCTCCAGGGTCTTTGTAATGCACATGCGACGTTCCAGAGGGCCATGGACGCAGTATTAAGTGACCTGAAGTTGTCATGCATCTTGGAATATCTGGATGATATAAACGTGTTCAGTAGGACGTTTACTGATCACCTTTAGCACTTGGAGGAAGTGTTTTATGAGACTGCCCATGGCTAACCTGAAGATC
>JAKSZP010001043.1:0-13852 GCA_022478985.1 Massospora cicadina | reverse complement strand
ATCAAATTTTTCTACTTAATTTGCCAAAAGTATTTTATTAATTACTAGCCGTTTACCCGTGCTTCGCTACAGTGTCTATAAAATTAAAGGTTTCAATCTATTAATTTAGATTTTATATTATAGATAAACAAAACCACTCGGCCAAATCTAATTGCTCAATCGAATCAACCAAAACCACCAACCACTTAGGCAAACCTAACTGAAATTATCAAAACAACCAATAACTAATCACCCCTCAAAGTAAACTGTGTCCTATCGATTCAAACAAAAGCCATCAACCACTCGGCCAAATAAAAAAACCTATCGAATCAATCAAATAACACCAACCTGCTACCCGAAACATCTCTTTATACTTAAAATCATTGAGCATGTGACATATCTTCCAAACTACTAAATCAACTTCTACTTAGCTTGCCAAAAGTATTTTATTAATTAGGTGAACTAAATTAAGACAGGTTTTTTTAAAATTTATAAACCTAACATCCAGATACCCATACTTCCTTTCTACAGTATTTAAAGTTTATCAGATAAGCTCACATTGTAGCCTATAGGCTGTGCCAGCACTACTCACTCGGACTAACAGCTTCACTGTTGCCCTCGTGGCTGATGAGCTGATTATCCTAACTACTTAATCTACTTAAACTCTAATACTGATTTTTGTTGGGTTTCAGGTGAGCAATTTGATGAATTATTCAATATTTGCCAATTCTCACCCACTCACCCAAATAGATTGACCCTATCAGACTCGAAGGTTTCAGATTTCAGTCAGTCAATAGGTACGTCAGTGAATTTTTATTAAATAGATCCATGTTGATAAACCACCAAACTGCTTAGCTAAAACCATTGAACATACCAAATCAACCAATCACCAACCGCCTCGCAAAACTAAACCTAACAAAAATCGAACCCAAAACCACCAACCACTAACTAATAATTAAAACCACTGAATATACCAAATCAACCAATTCCATTCGCTTCGTATTCGTAAAGCAAATCTAAACTTATCGAAACAGCCAAAACACCAACCACTTACCAAAACCAATTATCAAATCAACCAATCACTAACTGCTTTATTAAAACCGTTAAGCTTGCTAATCAATCCAAAACTACCAACCACTCGCCAAAACCATTTAAACAATCAAATCAACTGAATATCAAACTTCTCGGCTGTAACAATATACTGATTTCTATTAAAAACATATAAATTTTTCACTTATTAAATATAAAACTTTTTATTTTACTATGAAAATTAAAAAATCCTGCTTTGAGGTGCACACGGACCCCCTCCCATCCACCTATAGCCAAATTTTTCAGAGCTCTACATGCTCTAGTTTTGGCTGGGCATTGCACACACACATACACATTTGCTTATATATATATATATATATTTGTTGGGATAGGGTAGCTGAGGGTAATAGTTCCTCCAAAGCGTACCAAAATGGATGATATAAATGTATCACAGAGAGTAGACAGTGGGGAGAGCCAGAAATCCTAAATGCTAGGGGCCAGTTAATTGCTATAAGCTTTGGAATAGGTGATGAGGACCTATTGTAATAAAACTGGTGATCAAGAAGTTGATGGCTGGAGAGGAGCTTACTAAACAGAGGCTCTAGAAATAAGTAAAATCAAGAACTAACTGGAGGTAAATGTAACTTTATTTAGTGAAAGGAGCAGATATTTGTAGGCTGTGTTTTCATCTTAGTTCTTTCAAGGTAACAACATCCTCCACTGGCAAGATCTTCAGCACCCTGATGTTGATCAGGGGGGAGTTAATGACAGGCTTTCCTTTGACAAGTTGATAAGGTGATAGAAAATAATGCTCCATTGAAGTGAGAAAAATTTTTGGAGAGGTATTGGAAATTGGGAAATTAGAGTGAAGCTGAGTGGAAGAGGGTCAAATCCCAACAACACCCCCTTAAGATCTTGCTGAGGGGGATGGTACTTACACAGAAAATGGCTAAGGATGTGATTAACTACAGTGCCAGTACCAGTAGCAGCAATAGAGTATTCAGGTCCCCTACAGTGTATCACCCAATAAGGGCTGGACCAAGTGGTGGCAAGCTTGTGGTTCCTACCCCAGGGCAATGGTGGTAGAACAAGACTAAATCTCTAAAGAGTATTCAGGGAGCATAGGTTGGTGCTCATTAGCTTGAACCCTTCTCTAAAATTGGTAGTTTTTATAGATTCATTAGCCATAGCTTGGAGATATATGATCTCATCAGTTGACCATTGAAGGGTAAGCTCTACATTGCTTAGATTAGCTTATTTAATGATAGGATGAAGGCTGGAAGGCAAAAGTGGCTCTCATCTATATAGGTCTTGAAAAGGGGACATCTTAATTATCCTGTGATAGCTAACTCGATAGGCCAATAAGGCGCTAGGGGAGAAAATCATTCCAAGGCCCAGGGGTTTGAAGCGGCTAACTTTGTAGAATGGAATTAAGGTACCATTAGCACACTCTACCGCACCATTGGTGCAGGGTGATATGGTGTAGTGAAAAGGTGATTTATATCTAGTAATGAAGTTAATCCTGGACTATAGAAGAGATAAAATTTGTGCCATTGTCCAATAAAAGTATCCATGGGCAACCATGATAGAGAATACTTGTCAGTACAGGAAGAGGGAAGTAGCTCTAGCAGTAGCATGAGGGACTGAAGTGGCCTCAACTCACTTTGTTAGGTAATCAATGGCAAGGATAATATAGCAATGGCCATAGACAGCCACAGGTAATGGCCCTACAACATCGATGCTAAAGTATCAAAAAGGGCCCCAGGGGCTACAAGCTTGAATTTAAAGCGTAAATTGGACTTGGCTATATTCTGTCAAGAGAGTGTATATAACTCTCTCATTCCCAGCAAGGTGATGTGGGATGCAAACCCACATTGCTAGGGAACTAGCTGTTAAAAAAAAGGGTAAGAAGACACCTCAAACGGTGTCTGTGCCAAAAGTACCCCAGGCCAGGGTGTAGAACGCAACATATAATACCAGGTAAGATAGAAACATAACAACTTGAGTGGACCCCAGAGGGGAGTCCATAACCAAGTGTAATTTGGCGTCAGGGAGCTTGGGTGCCTCAATCTGGAGGGGACCTGGGCGACCCAAGGAGCACCTGGGATTTTGGTAAATTGTGATAGAAGGTAGTGGCCCACATAGTTGGAGACCTCCCCAAAGAGGTCTGCCACCAGGTTAGCCCAAGGAACCATAAGTAAAATGAGAAAAAAACGGGTATTTTTATTTAAGAAAAGTTGACCAACAAGGAATGTTGGTTGCAAAAACATATTTAAAGTGGACTGGGGAATTCAGGTTCTGCAGAAGTGCGCCCAAGCCTTGACGCTCCAATAAACAGACGCTTCCATCCGTTTTAGTAAAATACACCAAAAGTGCCTTCACTTGAGTAACAATTGAAGCCATATTTTATCCAAACTCAAATTTTCATAACTTGAGTGGGACCTGAACCCTTGCTCTCCAATAAACTGAATTGAACCATCATTGTTTGTAACATAAATCGTTCATTTTAGTGCCTGGGCTGAGAGATCAGAGGCTGGGCATTTTGCAACCCATTAGTATCAACCTGGGCATGCTTGGCTTGCACCCAGCGTTGATCTAAGGTGTGTTTCAGGTCAGGAAGAGCCTGAAGTTTCACCTTCTGGGCCTCCTGTCGCCCAGCTTTACCTCTAGCATCATTTCCTACTATAATGTCATCCAAACATGATATTACCCTCTCCTCCTTCTTGGGCTTTACCCCCCCTCCAGGGGCGTTTGCTAAGGAGAAGTTCTTATGTGCTGGTGGCAACTTCATAGCAGCAACGGCTGGCTTAGGCTGAGATCCTGCAGCCTCAGGAAAACGATTATGAAATGATTCAATCAGGTCTTGGCATGTACACAATCCCATGCTGGCACCCAACTGTTCTCTGCTGCGTCAAAACCTTTCTAAGATACCAAGTACTTGAGGCGTTGCTTAACCTGGCAGGAGGCTACTATTTACTCCACTTCCCATTCCAGTGCCCCATCCACAAGATAAGCCTCAGGAGTCACAGGAGGAGGGCCCTCAAACAGGGTCAACTTGCTTTCATGAAAGATGGAGAGGATCTGAAATGCAGAGGGAAGATCCAACTGGTATGAGGCATGTCCCACCTTTCTAACTACACGGTAAGGACCAATCTTCTTTGGACCCAGTTTTTTGCATGGCTGCTTGATAGGGATGTTGCGAGCATCAAGCATCACGAAATCCCCTTCCTTGTATGCTGGACCCACTCGGCGCTTTCCATCAGCATTCTCCTTATAAACCAGCATAGCCGCCTCCAAACTTGTGGAAACCCCTGATGGACCTTCTTGAGAGTCTTAGCAAAGTCCAGCACCGCTTCCACTTTGGAACCACAGCTGGGCTCCATGTTAAAAGCAGGGTTAAAGCCGTGGTTAGCAAAAAAAGGTGAACAACTGATTGATGAATGCAAAGTGTTGTTGTGGCTAAACTGGGCCATAGGAAGGTAAGGAACCCATTCTGAATGGTCTGCGGTGATGTAACAACGCAGAAATTGTTCCAAGCACTGGTTCACTCGCTCAGTCTGCCCATCTGATTGGGGGTGATAAGCAGTTGAACGGCAGGGGTGAATCTGAAGAGTTTTACACAACTCTTCCCAAAAGATGGAGGTGAACTGGGGTCCCTGGTCATTAATGATTTCTTGAGGAACCCCATGAAGCGCAAATACATGGGCGACGAAGAGCCTGGCCATCTCAGCAGCAGTTATAGTTGTTCTGCAAGGAATAAGGTGGGTGAACTTTGTAAAGCGGTCCACCACCACCATGATTGCATAATACCCATCTGAAACGGGTAACTCCACAATGAAATCCACTGATAGGGAAGTCCAGGGCCCTTCAGCCTTTCGGACTGGTACCAGCAACCCTGCTAAAGGTTGCCAAGTGGGTTTCATTTGATTGCAGATCAGGCACTCTTTACAGTATCGCCCTACCTGAACAGGCAAGCCCTTCCAATTGTAAGTGTGTCATATCAAATACAAGGTCTTTGCTTTTTCAGGATGACCAACGGTGATTCCGTCATGATGGTCCTGGATAATCTCCAGGCGTAGTGGTCACGCAGGAACCCATAGGCGCCCCTGAAACCACACCATCTCATCCTTCATGTGATAACCCCTGGATAAGTCCTCCTGATTCAGGGCGCTCTTAGTGAGAACAACAGCATATTCAGCTGATAATGGCTGAGAAAGAACTACCTTCCTAAACATACTGTATTCTGCTGCATTTTCCAAAGGCATGAGCGCTGGCGTATGTACCCTGGACTTAGGAAGTTGAGACAGAATCATACTTGGTGGAATCATCAACCGGGTGTTGTGAATCTCTACCTCCTTTGGATTGGGAGCTAAAGCAGGGTTGCGGCTCAAAGCATCCGCCAAACCATTATCCTTGCCCTTGGTAAACTCATAGGAAAATGTAAATAGGGCAAGGGTCTCATGCCAACGGGTCTGACGTGGTGTTAGAACATGTGGAGCACAGTAGTACAACAGGGCTCAGTGGTCTGTGCATACCCAGAATGGTTGGGAAGAGCCATGTAAGTGGTGACGCCAATAAATCAGCGCCTCCACCACTGCTAACAACTCCTTGTCATATATGGCGTAATTTAGCTCATGCAGAGACATTTTTCTAGAAAAATATCCCACGGGATGCTTGGACCCATCTTCCCCCACCTGTAACAGGGCAGCCGCAATGGCGAAGTTGGAAGCATCTGAGGACACAATAAACTCCTTTGCAGGATCAACATGGCGAAGGATGTATGTGGATAACAAGGTGCACTTCACCGCTTGGAAAGCATTTTCCAAAATGGGAGACCACTGAAGCACCTTGGCCCCGATAGCCTTATATAAGGGAGCTACCACCTTGGAGAGATTGGGTGTGAACTTCTTGAGGAACGTACACGTCCCCAAAAAGCTCCTCAGTTCCCTGACAGAGGTGGGGGTAGGCCACTCACAAACAGCCTTCTCCTTGTCTGGAGTTATCATATGGCCCTGGTCAAAAAGGACGTTGCCCAGAAAAGTAACCTGGGACTTTAAAAATTTGCATTTGCTAATCTTGAGGGTAAGGCAAGCGGCCCTCAATCTCTCCACTACTTGTCAAAGGTGAACTGCATGTGACTCATGATTGGGGGAAAACACCAGAATGTCATCCATGTAGGCAACCGCACATACCCCCAACAAGTCTCCCAATGCAGCATCAATGCGGCGTTGAAAGATGGCAGGGGCATTCTTAAGCCCAAAGGGCATAACCTGGAACTGAAAAATTCATTTTCTGGTGCGGAATGCGGTTAACCATTCCTGGCCCTTCTTTATCCAGATTTGATTGAACGCATTGAGGCAGTCTAGCTTGGAGAAGACCTTCGCCTTCTCCACATAGCGTGCAATCTTGGAATCTAAAGGGATGGGATGGAGGTTGGGTACAGTCACATTGTTTAAATTTCCATAATTAACACACAGACATAAAGTTCCATCAGCCTTCTCCACAAAGAGCAGTGGGGAGCAAACAGGGGAGGTACGCTGAAAGATGGCACCTTTGGCCAACTGCTCCTTCACCCATACATCTAAAACCTCTTCCTCCCGGACAGTTAATGGGTATATGGAGAAAGAAATATGCACCAGATCCACAGTAAGTTTAAATTCACAATCAGACTCAGAATGTTCTGGTAGCATACTAGCTGAAGCTGCATCAAAAGAAGATGCCAACTCTTCTAAACAGGAAGGTAAGAAAAGTCCCACAGTGGGCTTCAGCAAAGGGGTAAGATATGGACTGGGAACATTGGGCCAATGGGGTAATTTGCCTGGAGAGTTATCCTCAGACAGAGGAACAATCAACTGGTGACCGTTTGTTAAAGACAAGGATAAAGTGTTTTCTTTCAACTTAGTACTGACGTCAAACTTCCGCCACCATTCAACACCCAAAATGATGGGAAATAAGAGGTTTCTGATAGCCTGAAACTGGTCAGACAATAGATAAGAACCTACCTGGAAATTGACTGACTCCATGATGTTTAGTGTAGGGATACCTTGAGAAGCCCCACCTCTAACCATACCACCTGGTGAGTAACTCAACTCAAGGTAGTCAGCAAGATTTTGGTCAATAAAATTATTTGAGGCACCAGTATCCACCAAAATAGTTGTACTGAACTTTCCATAAGAGGATGTAAGGGTAGCAGTCAACAAGAAGTATCCAGAATGGGATTTATTCAATGCAGAAAATGCCATCAACTCACCAGAAAATTCTTCCTCTGGCTTGAACAAGCCATCAGGGTATGTTTTGGAATCATAGAAGGGGGAGGGATAGTGGGCCACTCTTACTACTGAGGTCAAATATCCTACCACACCTTCTGCAGGTGCATATACATCTTTATATTTGTAGCGAAGTTCCTTTTCAACTTTCTGAGAACCCCTAATCATGGTAGGGTTCAAACGAGGGTTCTCAGGAGTAATTTGGTAGACTGAAATGGAGTCCTCATCCAGACCATATGAGCAAATAAAAGGTTCGTTTTGGGATAACTCGCTCACATTATAAAATGCATTTTTTGGCTTGAATGAACCCCCACTCGTTCCAAGGGTTTGGTGCACATCGTTATCCAGGGCCATCACCCCCAAGCCCTGAGCCAATGCCTCGGCATGCACCTCAGAAATGTGTTGGGGAGAAAAATGATAACAGACTTATTTTTGTTAAATTCGGGTTTGGACCCTTTGATGTTCCCAATTTTCACCAAGATGGGGAGGAAATCAGTGGGAAGCATCTCATGCTTCAAGGAAAAATCACTAGTTGAGGAAGCGCTATTTATAGGGATGACCATGGGTGACATCATCACGGTGGAATCATCTGAAACCTTTACTTCATTCTCAGGTCTAGACCCCTGTACATTTCCGAATTTAGAAGAAGTAGAAGGATTAGAAGGATAAGATTCCCTCATTATAGAGGCACGCGTGACTTTTTGGCTTCCATATTTATATGATTTGATCTGATGATGGCCAAATTACCTGGCCCCTTCTGGGTTGGGGCAGAGAAACTACCCCAAAGGGTTTTGACAAGATGATCAAATTTGGAAGGAGGCGACTTCCAAATTGGGAAGTTTCATATTGATATGTCCAAGGTCAAATGGAGAAATGACGTTTTAACTTTGTCAGTTAATGGCAAAGCCTGGGCTTTTCCACAGAATTCACTCAAGTATACTTTAATCGGATGACCCACTTGATGCAGAGAAAAGAACTTGAAGAAGGAATGGAAGGATGCTTCATCAGGTTGATTCTGCTCCAAGACCTGTTCCAAACCCCCTATTGCTTGCCACAAGAGCAGCTGTGCGTGGAGTACCGCAAAAACCCAGTAACCCACCCCAGGAGACAACTGGGACAATAGATCCACTCCTCACAAAAGCGGATGGGAACTAGATGAATTGTTTTTTACCAACGAGGGTTTTGGCTCCAGGGAAGCTAAGGCCTGATGAATTTCTGAGTAAATATCAGGAGAAAGGCGAGAAATCACGATATTAAGATCGCAAAAAGTCTGAAACCACCAGGTACAAGCAGGAAGGGTGGGCACTTTCCAATTGGTAGTTGCAAGAATAACGCCGAGATGCACCAGTACAAAACCAAATGAGAAAACTGTGGTGAGCACCATTGTGGCAGTGAAAAATGGCCAGCGCACCTAATTTACTAATAATGAAAGTCCCACATGGATAATTCTTATGCACGTATAATAAAAGGGTTAGTTGACTAATGTCAAGAGAGTGTCTGTAACTCTCTCATTCCCAGCAAGGTGATGTGAGATGCAAACCCACATTGCTAGGGAACTAGCCATTAAGAAAAAGGGTAAGAAGACACCTCAAATGGTGCCTGTGCCAAAAGTACCCCAGGCCAGGGTGTAGAACGCAACATATAAGACCAAGTAAGATAGAAACATAACAACTTGAGTGGACCCCAGAGGGGAGTCCATAACCAAGTGTAACTTGGCGTCAGGGAGCTTGGGTGCCTCAATCTGGAGGGGACCTGGGTGACCCAAGGGAGCACCTGGGATTTTGGTAAATTGTGATAGAAGGTAGTGGCCCACATAGTTGGAGACCTTCCCAAAGAGGTCTGCCACCAGGTTAGCCCAAGGAACTTTAAGTAAAATGGGAAAAAAACGGGTATTTTTATTTAAGAAAAGTTGACCAACAAGGAATGTTGGTTGCAAAAACATATCTAAAGTGGACCGGGGGAATTCAGGTTCTGCAGAAGTGTGCCCAAGCCTTGATGCTTAATAAACAGACGCTTCCATCTGTTTTAGTAAAATACACCAAAAGTGCCTTCACTCAAGTAATTGATTGAAGCCATATTTTACCCAAGCTCAAATTTTCATAACTTGAGTGGGACTCGAACCCTTGCTTTTCCAATAAACTGAATTGAACCGTCATCAATTGTAATGTAAATTGTTCATTTTAGTGCCTGGGCCGAGATCAGAGGCTGGGCGTTTTGCACCCCATTAGTATCAACCTGGGCATGCTTGGCTTGCACCCAGCGTTGATCTAAGGTGTGTTTCAGGTCAGGAAGAGCCTGAAGTTTCACCTTCTGGGCCTTCTGTCGCCCAGCCTTATCTCTAGCATCAGTTCCTTCTATAATGTCATCCAACCATGATATATTCTCCCAGTAGCATTTGGTTTTTAGCCACTCAAGGGTTTTCTTTATAGCCCCATGCCCAAGATTTTTATGGGCCTCCATAATATTTCAGTACAAAGCAAAGGGCGGAGATAGGGCAGAAAAGAGGTGCCAACCTGTTTTACCAAAACACCATTGACAACTTTAGTGTTATCAGCCATCTTCTTTAATTAGGCTTGAACGTCTGGAGATTCTTGAGGCCCACAACTTAGGGTGAGGGAGAAGCTCAAAAGTCAATCCTCTTTGGGAATAGTTACATGTAAAATAGGGAGGTGGGATAACCCATCCACATTTTGATGAATGGCGCCAGCTCTGTGAACTATAGAAAAATCATAATTTTGGAGCCTGAGGGCCCAGTGAGCTAACCTCCCATTGAAATCTTTCATTTGACAAAGCCAACGAAGGGAGGAATGTTTGGTAACAATTATAAAATGTTTACCATACAAATAGGGGCAGAAGTGCTTTATAGCAAGTAAAACTGCCAGGCACTAACGTTCAGTTACTGAGTAATTCTGCTCTGCCTTGGTTAACGTCTTGCTAAAATAAATAACCAGATGGTCAACTTGATCTTTGTCTAACTGGAAAAGGATATCGCCTACAGCAGTGTCACTGGCATCAGTGAAGAGAACAAAAGGCTGCCCAAAGTTAGGATGTGATAAGACATGGGCTGATGACAAGGCAGTGCATAGGGAATAAAAGGAATTTTGCTGTTCAGGGCCCCAAAAGAAGGGAAAATTTTTGTGTAGGAGTTCAATTAAGGGCTTGGCAAGGTCAGCGAAGTGAGAGATAAACTGGCGGTAGTAGCACACCATTTCCAGAAAGACTTGGATATCTTATAAATTCTTTGGAGTGAGCATGCGTTTGATGGCAGAAACTTTATCTAGGATGGGGAGGATACCTTTCTGCGTCACCTTGTGTCCTAAAAATTCCATTTATCATTCAAAAAATTTACATTTAGAAGGTTTTAGTTTCAAGGAGGCCTCCTGTAGCTGCTGGAATACTTGTCAAAGATGATTGAGATATGCAGTAAAAGTTCAGGAGAAGACATTAACATCATCAAGGTATACTAACACACACATTAGTTTAAGGTCACCAAACAACTGGTCCATAGCCTGTTGGAAGATGGCAGGGGCGTTGCATAACCTCTGCAGCATATGGGTGGGCTCAAACAACCCCTCATGAGAGATGAGGGCACACTTGGCACAATCCTCAGTGGAAAGATCAATCTGCCAGTAGCCGCTGGCCAGTTCCATCACAGAAAAATATTGGGAGCCAGATAAGGATTGCAAGGAGTCATCAATGCAGGCAAAGGGTAGCTGTCCTTATTCATAATAGAATACAATTGTCAATGGTCCATAACAATATGGTGGCTCCCATCCTTCTTCTTAATCAACAAGAGAGGGAGGACCAGGGACTATGTGATGGTTAAAGGAGGCCAGCGTCAAGCAATTGCTTTAATTTGAGGGTAATCTGGGCTTCTTCAGTTTTTTATTTTTGATAGGGCCAAGAGCGAAAAGAAGCATCTCCAGTATTGACCTGATTTTGTACGCATTGCATATGGCCATAATTGTGGGGGCCAGAGGAGGAAATATCTGAATACGCTTTTGTCAAATTTTTGGCAGCCACTTTTTGCTCAGCTGGCAAATTAGAACCATTTTGTACAGGCACTGCAGCAATGACAGGGGGCTTCTCTAAACCAAAATCATGAAGGGTCCCAACGCCATGAACCTCCATCACCTGGTCATAAGGCAAGAGGTGGACATAAGTGATAGGTTGATTCAGCTCAATGACTTTAGGAGACTAGGAGAGATTGGCTAGAAGAACAGTGACAGTGCCTTGGTAAGCGGGATCTAAAATCTCTGGACAGGAAGAGCTCTAAATATGGAGGGGTTAGATAAACTAGAAATCTTGAGCAAGTGATTGTGAGGGGGAACTAACTAGTCAAGTGTCCACCAGGATTTGGGCCTGCAGAGGTATGGTAATGACTTGGGGAGAATGTAAAGGCATCCCCTCCTCAGCCTCAACCATGGGAGAAGCAAGTTAACTTTGGACCCAACGCATGATATTCTAAATGCTCAACTGAAGCAGGAGACTTGAGCAGGCATGTCCTCAACTTCCGCTTCCCTTTTTCCCTAAGAGCAGAAGTTAAAAGTAATGGGACACGGTATTCTAATATAGAAATAAAGTTATCCTTAAAGTTAATAATAACAGTATATTCCATAAGAAACCCAGTGTCCAATAGGAGGTTGTAGCTATTATTATCCAGGGCTACAGCAGGGATAGAGAGCTGTAGGCCACCTAGCTTAAGGGGCAAGTAAAAGTAAGTACCTATAACTTGGGCATATGCGGTACAAGCTGTGCCATATTCTAATAAATGGTTAAGATCAGGCTAAATCTTAATTTTTCCAATTAGTTGAGAAGAGATGAAATTAATTGGAGAGCCAGAGTCAACAATAGTGAGAACCTTTACCTTGTGGACCACCACTTCAATACAGATTACCATCACCCCCCACTGGACTGGGATAGAATATATAGCTGCAGGGGCTGGCTTAAAAAGAGGATAAGAAGAAATATTGCTAGATTTATTATCAACGGAAGGCTCAATAGGGGTTTCCTATTCAGGAGCACTAGGGCCAACAAGGTTAGCGGAAAGGTATGAACTGATTGTTTTTGAGGTGCAGTAAAGTCATCAGCATAGAGAACCTCTCACCCTATGCTGACCCCTCTTTTGCTTTTTCTTTAGCCATTTTTGTCCAACAATGCTAAATGGTGTGGTTGCAATAGCCACAATATGTGCAGTTAAGTTGAGCTCAATTTTTCTAGGCTCATTGTTGTTCACCACATAAATTTGAGGTTGTGAGGCTGAAGAGGAAGCAGGAGTGGCAATAACTACAGAAGTGGGAATTTCAAGAAGGCCCTCCTTGATATCTAAAATAGAAGTAAAGTTTTGTTTCACTGAAGTTATGTGTTTTTGGAGCTGAGGGTTGAAATCTAAAGCGGACAAGTTGGAAACAACAGCACCATCAAGTGTGAGGCAGTTATTAGTTACCAACGCTTGAGCCTCAGCATAGAATTGAGCAGCAAACTCTGTGGGGGATTCAACACATCTTAACTTAATACTCATAAAGGCCTGTTCATATTTGCCAAGGTGATATCACTACCAAATTCTTTAATAAGCACAGCCTACACCTCAGCCCAAGTGCTGCATCACATGAGGTGGGTACCATGATTTCTTGAGTGGATCTACTAAGGTAAGAGGGTAAGTATTTAAATTTTTGTCAATCAGGAGCTTCCTCCATCACGTTCTTAAAAATATATAGAAATGAAGCAATACTCCCTTCCCTCAGGGTAAACTTGTCTTTAAAAGAAGATTTAAATGTAGTTCCCATGGAAGATGAAATAACATTAATGCCCACTGGGTAATCAACTAATTTTGAATAGCTCTGATTTGCAAGAAGGCACAGAATTTCGATTTAAATCAGCTTGTTGTCTAAAATTGTTTAGATCATCTTGAAGAGCCCCAATTTAGGCAATTAGGAAATTGGTAGACACTTTTTGTTGAAGTTTGTTGCATAATGATTCCATTTTGACACGTTGATTTTGAATTAAGGATCAGAGCTCATAATTGTCTTGCTCCAACATTGTAACGCACTGGCTCCTTCCAATGAGCCACAAATGAGTAAGGCAACAGAATCCATGTTACAGACCATAGGGCTGACAGGGCTCCTGATACTACTCTCCTTGTGCGCGCACTACAAGATTGGACAAGCACCCCCTGGAAGACAGTTTCAAATATACTTAACCCCAGCAACATGCCTTAACTCCAAGACAAGGTATAAAGGGAGGCAATAGCTCTCCCAAGCTCACTTTCAAAGTCCAATTCTTGTTGATTCAAGCCAAACATGGCTGCAGTTAGGCAATATTTTAAAATAAACTCAAAGTATAAATATATGAATCTTAAGTTCTTTAATTTAATATTGGGCCAGGTTGATAGAAAACAGAACTGAGAAGCCTCCAGCTCCCAGTTCCTTCCCTATATACACATGCTAAAAGCTAATATAAGTTATAACACAAGCTTAGGGTGCTAATCGGACTGATGCTTGGTGTAAACCTTACAGCAGGATCGCGGAATCCTCACTCAATGGTTCTGTGCCAGTTCCGATCCTCAACAGTTCCGCGCC
>JAKSZP010001042.1:0-13900 GCA_022478985.1 Massospora cicadina | reverse complement strand
TGGAGTGAGGTGTGACGTACACCGCGGTCAGGAAAAAAGTGTGCACATCCCCACAAAAGTTTTCCCATAGAGCTGTTTGTCAGATGTCCAGAAAAACACAGACTCCATATTCCACTAACAAGAGTGGTTGGGAGTGTGGCGTGTTGATGTACTGGTTGCATCGCGCTTGCCAAGTGAGGATTTTTGGGTAAATAGTGACCACCAGTTTTTATATTTTTTCTATTCCGCCAGTTTCTCCGGGGCGTTTTTGAATGTTTGAGGCCGCGGGCCTACCACCTGCTCCTCTTACCTTACTTGCCCAACTGCTCCCTGACATGGGCGCAGACTAATCTCCTCTGTGAGATTATCAAACTAGAATCAGACTTGAATTGAATAAGTTGCAAAAGTGATTGAAACGAGAGAGAAAAGTTACAAAAAGGCGATCTTGACATTTAATAAATTTTATTTTGATCACCTTATACTAAGGCGATTAAGAATTGAAGAATACCAGCCAAAGCCAATTGATTTGGTAGAATAGAGTAATCTAAACTAAGAGAATGGTATCATCTGAAGTTGCTGGTATATAAGAAAGATGTGAGATTGAAAGAAAAATAATGTTAATAGTTGAGAAAGAGCAGAATAGCAAAGGGTTGCTGTATTCATTAAAATAAATAAAAGTATTGTTGGGGCAATTGCTCCTGTTTTATATATTTTCCAGTGTGTTCAGAGGATCGAAGATCCCCATATCAACTGTCTGTTGTTCAGTGGGTTTGACCTGTGTGTACCCCTACGGCGGATCCCAACAATACCGCCCAAAAATATAACAGTGGTGTTCATTACAGGGAGTCCATTGATTAACCACTAAAAAATAAAAATCTCCAGTCACCAACCATGTCTCATCAGGCCTGCTTTGCCAGGGAATTTTCACATAGCACTGCGCCATCAAAATATAAGGAACTCAAACTCACTTTAGACGCGGCATAATAGAAAAGAGAAACTTCTTCAAGAGTGGAAAGCCGTTATGCACCAGCTTGACAGCACGTTCAGTCAAATCAAAATTTTGGGACAACAAAACAGGCAACTCACTAATTTAATTGATGATACTACCAAACAACTGAACTGCGCAGAGAGGAAATTGACCAGTACCTCCCAGCCTCCTCATTGGGAAGGGGAAGAATGACAAGAAGGGGAACAATATGACAAGGAATACAACGCTGACAGGAGCTACTACACCCAGGAGGGTAACTCTGGATATGAGTATGAATTGGAGCGCCAATTCCCTCAAGTGATGGCCGTACTACCCACCGCAGAGGGCCATGCTACCTCCAAAGCAGTGGACATCCCACCCTCTGCTGGACCAGCTCCTCATAAGGAGGCTGCTTATAAGTCTTGACCAATACCTCAGTTCAACCCAAAAAGTCGCGTTTATGGGCGGGATGAGTAGGTCAATATTGAGAAGCTAACCTTATTTGATCACAATGGGAACATCATTGGCTTCTTTAAATGTTTTGAGTTCACAGCGGAATGCTCCTCTGATCGGCATGAAGATAAACTGCTGATATCTGCCTTGGATATTGGAAGTGCTGACCAAGTCACCTGCTACCTTCCAAACAGCTCTGTTACCTATCAAGAAGTAAAGGACACTGTGCTGCACCTGTTTGAGGGTACCTTAAAAATGTCACAGCAAAAAGCGGAGTTTTAACTTTGGGTTCCACCATAAAGAGACCCTTACAGAGTTTTCTGACCAAACTATGGCGGAAGCTCATGTGCTGATTGAGGCAGGCTATTTAGCAAAAGCTGACATGTGCATTGTAATGACCTCCACAGTAAAACCATACCATGAGCTTCACAACATCATGTCTCCAATTTTGGATAACGATGTTTCCCTGTTCAAAGTTGTGCAATTCTTACGCCGTACATCTGCTAACTTTCCTCCACCCAATACAGAGAGGAAACATACCGCCATTGCCACTGGGCCTTCTTATTTTGGGGAATGTTCTCATCCTACCCGCATTCCACTGAGCAGCCCTCAGCCTTACTATAATTCTGCTCCTTATCCTTGACCAAATTACTCCCAACCGTTTGTTTTCCACCCTGGCCCCATTCATGAAAATTGTCAGCAGCCCAACTACTGACCCAGACCTAGTTACACCGAGTGACAGCAATCGTCCTACCAACCTGGCCCAGGTTATGCCAAACGTGAACCCAATTATTGATCTGGACCCTCTTGTGAGAACCAAGGGCGCAGCTCTTAAGGGTTACTTGCTATTAATGTGGCCGACCTGGCCACTTGGCATGGAGCAGCCCTAGCCGTCGTGTCCACTACGTGCAACAGGATCAGTACTATCAAGGAAAAGATGGGGTGGAGTAGAGACGAGACTCTCTACCTCTGCTATCCCAAAACCAAACGTCCCTGAATCAATAGCAGTATATCCTGCGGAAGTCCCTCAACACAATGACAGAATTTTACACCAGCAACCAGTTGGAGGAGTAATTTTACTAACACAAATGCAAGCAAAGGCCACGGAAGATGAATAACCTGAGGAGCAATTGAAGCCGTACACCTGCCAAATGTTCAATAAAGCTTCCTCAGACAAGCTGGATCCAGCCGCAGATGTGCCAACTCTGAAAGGAGTAAACGTCGCCCTTCTGGTAGACGCCATTGTTTAAAAATACCCCAAAGTTGGTGAGGGGATGTTGGGATTTTTGCTCATATTCCCAGCCGACTAGATTGCCAGGGGTTGCTAGGGAATAATTCCCTATAGCGAAGTTAATTGGATGTCAATTGACCCTAATTTCAGGGTAACAATGTTTGGGGGAATTTAGGTCATTCGCCTGGGTCAGATCCATCGGGGATCAATCTGGATGAATGATTAAGATCTCGTTGGGCAGAGTTGCTGATGAAATAGGGGCATCTGATAGTTTATCAATGATTTACTATAAGGTGTACCAAATGGGATTAGTCAGGTTTCATCACTGACCAATCGGGAATTTAAGGATTAAGTTTTGAGGCGTGTGATACCACCTGCAACTAGCAAATTGATCAGTTGGTTTGTGACCTGCCTTAATGGGTAACAAGTTCCAGTACCTAAGCAGGTTGCTTGCAAAATATGGCTGGTTCACTGGGATTGAGAGGAAAGCATTAGGGACTTGGTTTTTGAAACCTTACATTTTAGGAATAGAGATTGTAAAATGACAGAATCCTAGCCAGGATGGGGAAGAAAATCGCTGATGAGATGAGGATGGGTGATTCAGCAGCAATGGATGCCACATCATCGAGGAGGTGCCAACTGAGGGTTGGGCGCTAGACTCCAATATAAATTCCTCTAAGAATTTACTAATAAAATATACTTGGACAGAATGAGCCAATTATCAGAGTAATATTAGAATATACTTTATTAGAATCCATTTCAAGTTCTATTCTTCTCAGGGAAATTATTGCTGTGTGCTTTAATTGGGAGGCTCTTTAGGATAAAGAGTAAGGATCTGAGCAGAGATCCAGATAAGAAAAGCTGAACTGAACCGGGGATTGTTGCTGACTGTGTGTCACCAAAGAGAAATTGTAAATGAGGATATGAGTATGGATCAAATTTAGGTGGTATCAGGGAATGAATCCTATTAAGGACATTATAAGTATTTCGAGAGGTTTACTGCTAAGCGTTGCGCCTAATTCTAGTACTTTATTCAACTATTGATAATAGTCTCCATACTATTAAGAACCTAATACATGTTACTATCATACTTCATAAAGAATTCCACAATGACAAACCTGTGCAGTTGTTTAAGTTTAGGGTTTTATCAGCCAATAATAATCAAGAACCCTATAAATTTTAACAATTGGTGCTCACTACAGGGGTGTAGTTGAGTAGAAGATAGAAGGACATGATGTCATATGAAGATGATTCCAATTATAACAATAAATTTACAAGGGAAAGTAATATCTTTAAAGATTGAATGCGAAGTGGATCACGTTCAATTGTGTTCACCCAGCTCAGATGTGGAGCTACTAGTGAAGCAAATCAAAGAAGATACTCAAGATTTGGGAAAAGGGATTGCAACCTAGATATGAAACTGTCTAGAGCTGCAAGAAAACCTGTTCCACAAGACATCTACCTAAGATGAAGATGATCAGCAGGGCCAACTTGGGTGATATTGGGTCCGCATTAAATAGTCCCAAGGATCAGCAGGGCCAACTCAGGTTGAAATTGGGTCTGCTTGAAATAGTCCTGAGGAGCGAGGTGTTAGATGAGACACTAGATAAGATATTGGATGAGCTGATATTGAGAGCAATCAATTCAGAGAATTGGATTACATTATCAATGAGAGAAAGAGTTCAAAAAAGGAAGTGATTGATCCGGTAGAGTGGAGAGTATCTCTTGACCTAATAATATCTAATTAGTGAGACAGAAAATGCTGGAGACGAAGATCATCGATTTAAGACGAAATTGGATGAAGCTAACGAGGTTAGATAAATTTTTTGATTAAGGGATTGTTTCCAGATCCACCAGTGGATTTACGTAAAAGTTTTTGTTGGCAACAAATGACAAAATTCGTTTTAGAGAAAAAAAAGATCAGAACAATCAAACCAAACTTTGGACTATTGGGGAATTCACGATTTTGAGAGATACAAAGACTCAAGCATCAGTTGCCAAAATATAAAAAGAATTAGGACCTTTTGGACAAATGACATTTAAGGATTGAAGGCCTCATGAATGAAACCATTTAAGAGTATTGCCAAAGTTGGCAAGTGTTGCCTATACATGAAGAAACAGTGCTGCTGGTCGTATAGTCAAGAAGGTTAATACTAAAAAATTGGAAGTATTGAACCTAAAAGAAAATAATTGCAATGTTTCCAGAGGACCACTGAACCATTAAAATGGTCATGTCCAAGATTTTGGTCAAGTGATAAAAGAGGACCACTGAACGAAAAGATGGTTAGATCTTAAGAGAATAAGATTTGGAACCATGATAACTGGTAGGTCAGAATATATCTAAGAACCAGTTTGGATGAAGGGGAAATGGAGGACCTTCAAACCTAATTGTAGGTTAAAAGTCACATTGCAAAAGACTAATACAAAAAAAAGATAAAATATACAAAAAATTAGAGATCATTTTTATTGGTCCACGACTTTCAGACCTACAATTAAATCAGAATGTAGATAGCTTATCACAGTTACTATTGGTCCAGTTGGTATACAAGCAGGCAGATGAGCTATTCCAGAGAATGGTTGATGGAGAAATTAGGAATGAGCCCTAAAAAATCCAAGGTGTGCTTTAAAAAAGTGATGGAAAACACTGAGACCATGGATGTACAAGTCTTCAAGATAATTAATAGGAAGCTATTACTATTTCCAAAGCTGTCAGAATGAGCAGCTATTGTTCAAGCTGCTCATAAGGTTTTTGGGCATGGAGGCCTGAGAAAAACAACTGATCATATTTGCCAGTGCTACTACTGGGAGTCAATCAACTATAATGTCGCCGCCTATCTAGTTTGTTGTGTGGAGTGCCAGCTGCACAAGCCACATAAGAATTTTACTGGATACTGACTGGTACACCATAAATTTACTTGTCATATGGTGTCCATCAATGTGATGGTACTGCTGATGATAAGCACAGGGGGAGTCAGGTAAATGATAGTTGCAATCAATTGTCTATTGAGATGGGTCAAGACGAAGGCCCTAAACAGAGTAGATGCTACCAGTACTGCAAAGTTAATCCTAGAACAAGTAGTATACTGACATGGATGCCCGCAGGTCCTGCTGAGTGACAATGGGACAAATTTCATGTCTCATGTTATCCCATGATTAAATGAAATAATGGGTATCTGAGGAGTCGTTTCTGTACCCTACCAGCTGGAGATGAACAGACTGGTAGAACAAGTTAATGGAACACTGGCTGCGACGCTGAGGAAGCTGGTTGAAGGAAGAACTTCCACGTGAGGAACAAAACTGAGTTCAGTGACGTTTGCCTACAATATCAGTCATCATACAGCAATGGGAAAACGCCATTTGAGTTAATATATGGAAGGAAGGCTGCGTTGCCACCAAGTTTATATTTGGTATCGGTTTAACATTGGGGATGAGGGCCAAGCAGTACCTGAACTGATTGACAAATATCCTTATTGAAATGCAATTGCAAGCATTCAATATGACTTTAAAGAAAAGGATTTGAGCGAAAATGATGGACAATAAGAACTGACTGGCCTTAGCAGAATACTGAATAGGCAAAAGAGTTGCCCATTGTGATATTCATGGTTTCAGGAGAAGAAACAAATTGGATGCATTGTGGTTGGGTCCATTCAAGGTTATTGCCAAGATGGCGATGGACGCCTACTCCATCAAGAACCTCTTGGATGGAAGGATTTTAAATCAAGTCCATGCTAAGTATTTAGAGCAATTTTCTATGAAAAAATATAATTAAAAAAGAGTTCCTGAAAAACCACTGAACAGTTAAGTTAGTTATGTCTTAATGATTCGGTTAAGTAGAAAAAGGACCGCTGAACCAAACTAGATGGATAATTCTTAAAAAAGTAAGACCTCTGAATTATAGAAAACTGGTAGGTCTAAATATACCTAGGATCCAATTTAGGAGAATAGAATAAAAAAGTTGGACCGCTCACTGAAAAAAGGTCAAGTCCCATGGAAAAAAATAAAAAAATTAAAAATTAAGAAAAGCATAGAAAAAATGACATATTTTTTAATTTTTATTCTCTATTGGTTATCCTCAGTTTGGGGATAATTACGCCTATGTCGCCTCTTGAGGAAGGGAGAATGGATTGCAATAGGAGTAAATGACCCATCAAAATCTATGTGAGATTTTCCACTTGGCTAAACTTTCTAAGCAAATACTATGGAAAAAGAAAATTTTGATTGCCCAATGTAGTATTGCTCTAATGTCAAAGGATTCTCTGCCAACTGCTCCATTGTGGGGCAGCGGTGAAACTCCCCCACAGTTTTCCACCTGGCAGGAAAGCGCGCTCAGACTGGCTCGCCCAGGCATACCAAATCCCTGGGATAATTTATTCTTCCCAAGGAGCTTGACGCCCAACTCGCTCATACCCAAGACATACCTCTTTGCCCCCTGGTTTTCCCCTAGAGCAACACGCGTTTTGGCCTTAAGGGTCAATTAAGGGAAATCTTTCCCTTACCATGACCAAGCCATTATCAAAATGGCTCAGGTGGTGATGACTCCCGCCAGTTTAATTTATTTCCGCCCCTATAAAGGGTATTTCAATATTAGCTTCACCTGTGAAGCTGATGCTGCCACTGTGGTAACTGTGCCCCTAGTATTCCAGGGTACCCCTCTCACCACAATTTGGACTCATCTCCCAGTGGATACCACTTTGGTGGTTCAATTCGCTGGTTTGCCCTCCCACCTCCTCCTGCAGTGCTCTTCCAGGAGCTGATGGACGGTTTGGCAGCCTATAGCTCCATCCCCATCTTACAATTTTGTGTTCCCAAATGGGGCCACACGCCTTGTTGGGCCTTGGGAATATGCCACAATCAGCCCTAATTTCGTAAAATTGCCTTGTCAATCCCCCCCTGTGCCATTATTCCTTCTGCCCCTGACCATCTGTTATAAGCCCGCGTCAAGGGCGTACTGACGATCTGTCTGTTTTGTTTTGAGTTAGACCATTTGGAACGCAATTGCCCCTCCTCAGCTACTTATGATGGCTCAGATTTTAGGTCCGCCAGCCTCCAATTTGTCGCCCACCCTGCGCCAGTTCAGTTTTGGGGTACAATCCTACCTCTCCTTCCCCCAAAGCCTGTTGCTGCAGCTGCACCTACAGCCACCAATCAGCCTCCTTCTTGCCCCAGTGCCACACATGCTTTCTCCAATCAGAACTGGATTGGACCCCAGTTTAATACAATGCTTCCTCCAGCAAATCAACTAAACCTCGACCATATGCCAATTCCCCAATGTAATTCAACTAGATCCCATGGGAGTTATTGGCTGAAATTGACGAATCAGGTAATCTCATTAAAGAACCATCTCTTCATATCAAGTGGTTTGTTAATGCAGAATGGGATGCCAAATACCCCCCTCATCTATATGCCCTACAGCAAAATGCTGAATCATTTTGCAGTGTCCACCAGCTTGCAGTCAAAGCAGCTGCCAGAACAGATTGTCATCCCCTACACAAAGCTGAAACCAAATCAGTGGCGATGCTCACAGGAGGTATTCCCCCTCCTGTTATCCCCTCAACCTTACCCCAAAAAGTAAGATTACAGTGAAGCAATTGCAAAAAATGTCAACGACGCTTTACAAAACGTGGTAACTGTAGCACAGAATCCTAAAGCTAAGATTACCTGAACCATTATTATCACATTTCTTAAACTCCCAGATGCTTGTAATGAAGCCAAAAAAGCTTTAGCCAAATATATCACTGCCATTGTTATAGCTAGCAATTTCCAGGGAATACCAATCATTAGTGATATTGAACAATATTTTGCTGATTCCCTGACGCCCTTGATCTCCTCCTTGACACGTGCCCTACTCTGGGATGAGGAAACTGCTGCCAAAGATGAGCCCCCCGATCCCCCTTCCACTTCTGCCATGGTTGGTTAAGTGGTTTTCCGCTGCCCATCTGGCTGGTTGTTTTTGTTTGTTATGTATCATTCAATCCGCTCATTTTAGGCGTTTTGTTTAAATTGGTTAGTTACATTAGTTTTTTTGTCTTTTTTGTTTTGGTAATGTCCATCCCCTGGTCAACTTATCTTGAATAAATCAAATAAATCAAAATCCATGCGAGATCAGATGCTAGCGAGGGCTAGACTTACTTAAAACCAAGTTTGTTGAGCAGATGCAGACACCTGTGAGAAAGTGACTAATTAAGAGAAACAGAAATGTTGGAAGATGCCAAAAACAATACCCTGGAGCGGGAAGGAAGAAACAGTACAAGAAGAGGCAGTCAGCGAATAACCCTGAGTATTCCCAATATGGCACTGGAGCCAGATGCTTGGTCTTGAGCACTTGCCGATGGTCTCCATCAAGAACAACAGACATATGGTCCAGCATCAAGCAAGAGATACTAGGTGGGTGTTGCCAAATCATGTCTCCTATTAATGCTATCAGTGGAAGATACTGATGAGTTGCGCCAGAAATGAGATAGTCATGCAAGGAGAAAATGGCATCTTGCAGGTGATAACTACAAATTTCTCACAAGTTTAAGCACAATGAGCGATGGAAGCCAGGAGAATCTGTTAGCTTTGTGGCCTACTTCAAAGAACTTGGCCAGCAATGCAAAGAGCATATGTTTCAACATCTCTATATAGGATTTTTTAAGATCAGAAGAATTCAGAGCTATGAACAAAGCCTTGTTTACTTGAATTCTTAATTTAGCATAGGGGAGTTCAAAATGTATGCTGTTTTTAATGGCTAGTTTGGTGGCGAAACAGCTGGATTGTAATATTGACTGAGTCAGAAGAGGACTTCAGAAGCAAGCCAATCCAGTGTGGGAAAAATGATTGAGAGCGGAGGGCATTGCTTCAGGAGGTTTGACGATGAAGGTAGGGGAATTTGTGAATGGAGCTGATAACAGGAGAGATTCAAAATCTACCTCAGGAATTGATGACAGAGGAAGGATTGGTCGCAAGTCATCTGAGATAGTTGCTACCTGGTTTTGTCAGGGCTGGTTACCGTTTCCAGTAATTCCACACAAGGACTGGCTATGGGTACTTGACTAAGAGTATGAGTCCTGGAAGGACCATAGAAGAGGTTCCAATGCGCAGATCAACTCATCATCAGGAAGAGCCAAAAGTCTTTATCAGACATGCTATTAAGCATCTGTTGGTACCAATACTTAGTATTTGACATAAGGCTGGATGAGAGGGGGATGTCAGACTTATATGATAGTCAACATTGTGCACTCTGAAATAAATCAAGCTCTAATTTTAGTGAAATCAATCTCAAAATTAATGGGATAAGCTCTGCAGAGAAAAATTTAGAATAATATGAGCCAAGAGGATATTATGTGAAAATAATAAGGACAAACATAAATGAGCATTCTTAATTGCACCACAAATGAACATTAATGGCAAGAATCTCCTGCCGAGAATGAGGAGAAAATCAGGAGATTAGGGACACTGGACCAAGCTTTCTGTATATGACAGCAGGTCATATGCCCTGATGGAAAAAACTAAATCCAAGGATTAATATCATTAAAAGTAAATCAATCAACCTGGCATGACAGTAGGTCATAGGGATTGCGCTATGAGTAGGCAGTAGCGAGGAGGAAGAGGAAGAGAGCCGCACTCTTAAGGTCATCCTGAGCAGCGTTGAGTACTGATTGATCATACTCCACTTGAACAAATGAAATATGTGACTGAGTGTCCAAGGCGAAGTATCTTCTTCCCTGATCCTTTTCCGCTGGATATCTAGTCAAGAGGGGGGATGTGTTGGGATTTTTGCCCGGATTCCCAAATGACTAGATTACCAGGGGTCGCTAGGGTATAATTCCCTATAGCAATGTGAATTGGATATCAGTTGATCTGAAATCAGGGTAACAATGTTTGGGGGTTTTAGGCTATTCGCCAGGGTCAGATCTGTCATGAATTATTCTGGATGAATGCTTAAGATATTTTTGGGCAGAGTTGCTGATGAAATAGGGGCATCTGATAATTGAGTAATGATTGACTATCAGGTATGCCAATTGGGATAAATTTTTTCATCACCGACTGATTGGGAATTTAAGGCTTAAGTTGTGAGGCGTGTGATGCCAACTGCAACTAGCAAATTGATAATTTGGTTTGCGACCTGCCTTAATGGGTCATAAGTCCCATTATCTAAGCTGGTCGCTTACCAAATATGGTCGGTTCACTGGGATTGAGAGGAAAACGTTAAGGACACATTTTATGAATATTTCCGTTTTAGGTCTTAAGGATGTCCAACGATAAAATCCTAGCCAGGATGGGGAAGACCATTGATGATGAGACAAGGATGGGTGATTCAATGGCAATGGCTGCCATTTCATCAAGGAGGATCCAACCAAGGGTTGGGCACCGAATTCCCACTATAAACTCCCCTAAGAATTTACTAATATTATATACTTAGACAGAAAGCGCTAATTATCAGAGTATTAGAATATAACAGATTAGAATCCATTTGAGTCCTATTCTTTCTTAAGGAAATTATTGCTGTGCGCTTTAATTGGGAGGCTCTTTAGGATAAAGAGTAAGGATCTGAGCGCTGATCCAGAGAAGAGAAGCTGAACTGAATTGCGGATTGCTGCTGACTGTGTTTCACCAGTGAGAAACCAAAAAAAGGGATCTGAGTGAGGATCAAGTTAGGCGGTATCTTTGAATGAATCCCTATTAAGGACATCCTAAGTTTTTTGAGAGGAATACTGGCAAAGCGTTGGGCCTAATTCTAGTAATTTATTCAACTATGGTTAATGGTCTCAATAACCTTATCAACCAAATACATCTTACCATCATTCAATGCGGAGAATTGCACAACGATGAACCTGTGCAGTTAATTAATTTAGGGGTTATCAGCTGAGAATAATCAAGGACACTATAAATTTTAGCATGAGATTATGAGTTTTCTTGGGAAAAGAGATCCCATAAATGTCCATGTACTATACAGTTAATATTCTTCTTATTCTGAGTGTATTTAATGAGATATTTCAGTGGCAAAAATAAAGTTTGCGCTATAGTACAGGCACTCTGGTCAACATAGTTTCTACTAAGCTGATGGCGAAGTTGATATTAAAACCTGATGTGGACCATCAAATGGTGTATGGGACCGCTGGAGCAGAAAGCACAATCTCTGAGGGAGCATACAGCGTGCTACCTTTGCAGTTTGGGTCCTTTGTTGTAGCTCTGGTGATAATGCTACCAAACAATAATTATGGCCTGCCAATTAAAAACACTTTCCTGCGAGATTTTAGGGCTGTCATTGATATGATGGAGGAGACCTTCGAAATTTTGGGGCAGCGGATCCCAATGTACTTTACTTCTAATGGAGTGCTGAAGGATCCAGTGCATATGGGCCATATCAATCTTGCATATAATGACAGAGTGCTTCCAGTCCGCTATCATCAATTAAGAAGCAAGATGTGGCCCCTTCCCCAGCAGATATACAAAGATCAAGGGCTACCTCTCCGAGCTGCTGGGCCCATATCTATTCCTTCCAGAAACCAAGTCATAGTGAACACCTAATTAGAGATGGAAGTGCCTACTGGGCTTTATTGGAGGGTCATTAGGCCCTATCAGCAAATGCATCTTGAGCCTCACTTTACTCCAGGTTTTATACTCTCAGGGCTGGAGAGATCAAGGTTTTGCTAGTGAATCTTCATAGCGAACTAATGCAAATCCACTGACACCAAATAGTGGCATATTTACACTTGACTTAATTAAGGAGGGCCTTCAGGTCCTGAGTTTGATTCATTGGATTAATTTGGTCTAACAATTGAGTCGCAGCCTAGCATATTGACAGTGGTACCTCGGGAGAATTTAATAGGGATATCAATAGAATAAAACAACCAAGCGATAGCTTTATTTCAGAAGTATAAGGAGACATTTGCTGTTGACGACCACGATTTAGGGTATGCTCAGGTGGTGGTCCATTAATTATACACTGGGGATCATCCTCCCATCAGGTCTTGGCCAATCCACCATTTGAGGGCAGTGAAAGACGTTGTCACCAAGGAAATTGATAAGTTGCTTGATCAAGGGATGCTCAAATCATCCATGAATCCGTGGGCTTCGCCCATTCTAATTGATAAATTGAAGAAGGATGGCAAAAACTGTGTAGTATTATACTACTGAAAGCTCAACAGTATTATAAAGAAGGAATTGTACCCCTTGCTGTGGATCAAAGATGCTTGGATTGGTTAGGGGGAGCTCATTACTTCTCAGCGATGAACTTGATATTGGGTTACTAGCAAATTGAGTTCCCCTCAGCAGAACAAGAGAAATGCGCTGTAATCATATCCAAAAGGCCTTTTTCACCCAACCCATATGCCATAAGGGCTGTGTAATTGTAAGTCCCAGGGAATGTCCCCTGGCTGTTGATCGGACCATCTTCCCATTCCTGAGTCAAAAGACTGAAGAGGATGGTGGTACCCCTCATTAATCAGGGCAATCTCACCCACGTAGTAGATGAGCAATGGGTAACAACTCTTCCACTTCGGATCCCACCCCAAGTACCCACACTCACCTTGGCAGAACTGTTATGGGGAATTAGCAAAATCTGCACTGAGATAGTTGAATTGAAATCAGTCAGATCTAATTTGAGTGGCAATCTGGCCGATGCCCAAATCTCAAATGGCTGGAAAGGCATGAAGACTGAGGTATTGGCTGGAATTACTGACGGTTCCAATTCAATCAATATGCCAATCAAACAAACATTGGGCGCCATTAACGAGGGTTTGAAGCCCTCTGTTGGTAATCCAGGCGTTGCGCCCAATGTGTTGCCACTGACTAAATGAATGGACCAGCGACTAAGCATGGGCAGGTTGGGCGTCCCAAACCCATTCCCAACCAAATGGGCCCACCCCTATATGGGGTGGCCTTGAGGGATTCCCATCGCTTTCCAGGCCAAACGCCGTCATGCCAACCATCAGAAACTTAGTCAAGCTTCGGTTCAGATGTTTGAGGTCAAACTGACAGTGACTCGGCCCACTGCCAAATTTTGTGATGTCAGTTCCCAAGGAACAAACCCTCCCAATCCCGAACAATTTGCCAGTTAGGTCGAAATTGAGGGTCCCATTCCTGGCTTGTCACTACCCCAATTGACCGCTATTTAATCAGTTGCATAGCACTGAGAAATTTGTTAGTCAATTTTCTTCCTTTTCCTTCAAAAAGCTTTGCCAAAAAACCAAAAAATCTTTATTATTTCTTCTGACTGCATCCCTGATGGTGTTTCCTGGTGGCGTCATTCCGTATACTGGATGCGCTCTACCAGTACTCTTTGGTCA
>JAKSZP010001041.1:0-13956 GCA_022478985.1 Massospora cicadina | reverse complement strand
GATACAATTTAGGTGACTTAAAGCTGTCCTGCGCCTTAGTTTACCTCAATAATATTAATTGGTTCTTGCGGAAATTAGCAGAGCACCTTGCTCACTTGGAACAAGTGTTCCGTCGCCTTGCTAATGCTAATATTAAAATTAAGCCTCAGTATGTCATTTTTTAAAGAACAATTATAATACCTTAGGTTCATAGTGAATTTAAAAGGGCTTAAACTTCAGCTAGCAAAGGTGGAAGCAGGCAAGATGACCCGCCCAGGTAATAAACGGGATATTCAAGTGTTTCTGGGGATGGTTGGGAATACTGACGGTTCATTCCCAACTTCAGTTGCATTGGGGCACTGCTTTTTTGTTAAAGAAAAATGCCTCTTTCAATTGGATGGAACAATGCCAAAATGCTTTTGATGTGTTATGAACCGCATTAGCAAGTGCACCCATTTTTATAATATCCCAAATTTTACAACCAAAAATTATAGTACAAACGGATTCATCCCTCTACACTATAGGGGCAGTGTTATCCCAAAAGGATGACGACGGTGTGGAGCATCCTGTCACATTTTGTAGTCAAAGCTTGACATGTCACGAACAAAATCACACTATGACTGAGCTGGAGTGTTTTGCGGTGATTTATGCATACAAACAGTTTTGGTATATCTATATGGGGTAAAATTCCAAGTAGTGATGGATCACGCTTTCTTACACTGGCTGCATAATTTGTGGATACAGAAGGATGGCTCATACTTTGGGGCACTAAAGCTTAAGGCGTACGATTTCAAGATTATACACCATCCAAGAGCAAAACATCAAAATGCAGATTGTTTTTCTGACTACCAATGGTTGCTATCATGGCGGATTTAGCCAACATTATGTATGAGAAGATGGTGGTGAACAAATACCATGTTGAGCTGCCACAGTTGATCAAGGTATTAGATGGTCTCAGACAGGATACTTTCCTATGTGAGGGTGTACTATATAAGCATATCTGGGACTCGATGCTGAGTTTCCCTAAACCTTCCACTAGACCCACAATTATTATGGATGCCCATCAGGCGGTAGGACATTTAGGATTGCATAAAACGATGGAGTTTTTGTAACCCCACTACTACTGGTAGAACATGCATTATAATGTATTAGAAATGGTAAGTTGTTGCCATCAGTGTCAAGTGGAAAAGCCATTCCATAAGAAGACCACATACTGCTGGCTAAGCCCCAGTTCGCCTGGCACACCATTTATCTTGATGTAATGGGACCTCTGCCAACTAGCGCCAACCTATCCAAGTATATAATTGTCACAATTGATCATTTGATCAGATGGGTGAGGGCCAAGGCCATTATTGACTTGGGAGCAGTCACTACTGCCAAGTTTATTATGGAGTGCGTTATACAGTGACATAGCTGCCCGCAGTTCATCATAATGGACAACATAACCAATTTCACTTTGCACATCTTGCCCAAGTTGAACAAGTTGATGGCTATCTGTGGAGTTTTGACCACCCCCTATCATCTGGAATCAAATGGGATGGTGGAATAGGTCAACGTAACCTTAGTGAACATACTCTGTAAGTTGATAAAGGATTGACCCTTGGAATGAAGTACCCTCCTACCTACAGCTGTGCTTGTTTATAATATCAGCTATCATTTGTCCACTAAAAAGAGCCCTTACCAACTGCTATATGGTCGACATCTAGTTCTGCCTGCCTTGATTTACTCATGTGAAGATGACACTAGTGGTGTGGACCCTCAGCGATATTTTTTGACACTTATGGAAATGCTGATCAAGATATAAACAGAATCCTATTCCACCAGTTTAGCCAAGAAGATTTGAGATCAGGCAGCCGACCAGAAAGGATGGAGCGGACTTTCACTGTTCGCTGTAGGAGATCATGTCTTATTCCATTACCAGCACAGATTTGGGCGGAAAAACAAGCTTTCTAACATCTGGGCAGGGCCGTTTGAGATAATTAAGAAGACTGGCATGGACGCCTACACCATTAAGGAACCTGCGGGGGTCAGATTATCAACTGAGTTCATGCAAAGTTCCTTTGAGTATATAAGCAGTAAGAGCATATTGTCCAATCAAAGGGGGGGTAATTTCAAGAAGTTGATATAACTTTGTGATATGCTACACATTCTGGTGGATAAAAATTGGAATTGAGATGAGTCTCATGATTGATGGATAAGATATAAGTATGAAAAGAAAATTGATCAAAGTGTCAACCGTTTGTCAAATTAAGGGAAATTATGCTGAGATTTTGAAATAGAAGAGAACTCCTAAAAAGAGAAAACGAATAGGAGACTACTAAGCCAAGGATGCATCTGGCTTGGGGGACTGAGATTTAAAGAGTTGAGCGGAAGATTGAAGAGGAGGTTCTTTCTCTCTATTAGTAGGTTGTGGCGGATAAGTCTGCAATTATCAGAAGCTTAATAAAAAGGTCAATAGGGGCAATTTCTCCATATATCATTAATTGGGTTCTATTAGAATCAGCAATCTCCATATCATCCAATTTAGTTGCTCAGTGGCTAATACCCTGTTTAAACCAATTCTTTGGAATCAAGCATTTATGCCAAGAATTAACAAACCACAAATTCAGCATAAGAAGGGGAGTAATTTAGATTTTATCTGATTAAAGCTCACCACTTATAATACTTTTTGTTGTATTTCATCTAGGAACTTTTACTGTCTATTCAGGGAGATCGTAGGGCATATAGCCATAGTTTAAGTGATTACAAAAAAAGACAGCCTCCAGTCCTAAGTTTAAGGAGTTTATATATGGAGAAAACCATCTGTTGTTCTACTGTCTCCATATATAGGCAACTGCACCTCCATATCTACTAAGGAACAAGGAACCAGCTATCTGAAACAGTAAAATCTTCAACAGTGGTTCTGGCTGAGATGACAGATGGTGATTGCATTGAGAATGGGAGCACTGCTAATCTATATTCATTTCTAAAACTGACTTTAAAAATGCCAAGATTTAGTAAAATAATTGGGCCTTGAGATAAGAAATTAATGAATATAGAAATTAATTAAGGAATTTTAACATCATATTTTAAATCAAAATGAGGAAATTAAAAACTGATCTAAAGAACCAAGGCGCACAGGCTTGGAAAAGAATGTTATTTTATAATTAAAGGATTGAAAATAGTTAATGCAAATTGACCAGGACAAATCAAATTGTAGAAATGCCTCTAAAATTAAATAGATGAAGCTTTGGAGGTAAACACAGAAGTTGATTTAGGACTATGCCAGATGTGCTTATTAATATGATTAATTTGGCCATTTGGCAAATCTTATTAGGGCGTCACGCCTCAGCATTCTGAGACAACTGGATTAAGTCATCCAAAAAATAGTTATAATCAACCTGAAAGAGAAAATGACAACTACAAGCCTTCAAATCTGCCTACACCTGACAAGCATGGAAATGTGGCCATTTTTGTCAAGTTATTTGAAATTGCCATTTATTGGGCTAGTGACTGGAATAAGGAAGCTACTATCATCAGTTGTTTGGATAAATGGATCATTGAGTTGATCATGCCACATTTGGATGACAACCCTGCCTATGCCGAGGCCAAAGAGACCATTATTTGTGAGTTTGGAGGCCCTGAACATATGGCAACTCAGAAAATGGATATTATGAATATCAGTTTTAAAAAGTATGTGACAATTGCAAAATATCCAAACGAGTTTATCATGGAGCCCAGGCTCTCCTAGGCGCCAAGGCAATGATTAATTTTGATGCTAAAATTGCATTGCAATATTCAGTGAAACCTTAGCAAAACCCAATGAATACCCTATTTCTAGCATTTGTGAAGAGCCTCACAACACCTGAGCTAATTAATTAATTACAACGATGCTCAAAATTTTTTGGACCACCTAACATTGGCGCCAAGCCTGGAGCTATAGGATTTTAGGGAAATCAATTGAAAACAGCTACAACACTTTCAGTGATAATACATGAAAAATGTGCAAGCTGAAGTCACAAAGGCAACGCGCTCAAAAGTTGAAATTACTTGCTACAATTATAATTAAAAAGGTCATTATGCTTCAAAATGTCATCAACATAATCTTAATGTAGTACCTCCAATTAATTCTCAGAAGGAGGGAAAGATCATGCTCAATAGAGGCGGGATGTTCTATTTTGTCAGAAGCAATAATTCAACCATATAAAAAATGAAATGTAGGCAATGCAGCATCATTATCCAGTATGGAGACTACTAAAATAAACCCCATTATGTTCATCATATAGTCTCAGATGATGTTCATGCAATGACTCACTCTCAGTGGAAGGTACATGATCCTGGAGGGAATAATATGGTCTCTGAACCAAATGTACATTAGATTATAAAAAATATACTTGCAGAAACACAAAGTCAAAGCAGTGATAATTTAAGTTTGAAGTTGTTAACACAGCAATTCCTAATGATCCCAAATGTATGAGCATCAGTCATACTTATAAAAATGTTCTTGATTCATTGGACTCAGCTTAGATCAATCAGTGAATAAATTAATCTAAAAAATATAATATAATAAAATAATGTAATGTAAAGAAAAAGAATAAAAATAATAATAATATGAATATGAATAGGATAAATAAGTAAAAATATTCACTGAATACACTAAAAACTAATATTTAAGAAGATAGAAAGCTAAAAACTTTTCTCTCTCATTGCAATCATTTTTGCAACTTATTCAATTCAAGTCTGATTCTAGTTTGATAATCTCACAGAGGAGATTAGTCTGCGCCCATGTCAGGAAGCAGTTGGGCAAGTAAGGTAAGAGGAGCAGGTGGAAGGCTCGTGGCCTCAAACGTTTGAAAATGCCCCAGAGAAACTGGCGGAATAGAAAAAAATAAAAAACTGGCGGTCACTATTTCCCCAGAAATCCTCACTTGGCAAGCGCGATGCAACCAGTACATCAACACGCCGCACTCCCAACCACTCTTGTTGGTGGAATATGGAGTCTGTGTGTTTCTGGACATCCAACAAACAGCTTTATGGGAAAAATTTTGTGTGGATGTGCACACTTTTTTCCTGGCCATGGTGTACGTTGCACCTTACTTCATGTCATGCGGTTGGCTGGACCTCAGTTTTAAAAACAAGGAGGCAGCAGATGAAGCTGCTGCGGTGTGCGTAGTGATTGACCTCCCCAAAGGACAATGGGTCATCAAAACCAAATGCACCAGATTGACAAAATCCAACCAAATTTTCCTCATATTTGACTTTTTGCCTACTACGGTAAAACGTGCCATTTTGGAGAAGCACCTGAAAGATGGTCTCACTATATATGGTGAAATACAATCTTTTGAGATGCAACACTTTATGCTGATGCCACACCTGTGCATCAGCAAAGCCATTGCAGTTCTGACCCCAACCAAGGAGATCGCGAAGGACCTAACCCAGATCCTGCACTCCACATATATCAATATTGAAGGGCATACCACCCATCCTTTCTGGGTAACTGTGGACAGCGCACCCCCCACCTGCACCCACTGTGACATGTTTGGCCATAAGGCACATGCATGCCCCACCAAGGAGGGCATCACATTCCAAGAGCACCCCTTGGCAGCCATGGCCAGCGGATAGGCGCACTATGAACCAACCACAAGCACCAAAGAGGCTTTCCTGTGGGGAGCACAAGGCTGCTACCTACTGGTAAAACCTATCTCCCCTCAAGAGTGGAAGAAGGCCAAGCAGGCCCACAGGGCCGCGGCCAAGGAAGCGGCCAAAGTCACCACTGCTATCCCACAATCCCAATACCAGGAGGACATCAAAACCTTTGTGGCAGAAGCAACTCGGGAATCCATCAACCAATCAGATTGGGAAGCCCATGCCAATTGGGCCAAACAATCTGAGGATCTGATTTGTGACTCATACTCCCCCATCCTTTGCAACCAAGCTCCAGTTGAAAACGACTTGGTTTCCAATCTACCTGAAAAAAATTTGCCCCAAATGTTGGTGCACCAAACTCATCTGCACCGCAAAAAATTTGCTCAATGTCGGGTAAACAAAAAGTGAAGGCAAAAGCCAATGCGAACCTTTCTGCTAAAATTAACAAAACCACCAATAACGTTGCTGCAAACACCCATGCTGCCGTGAAGGCCCATGGGGATCTAGAGGAGGCTAGTGGGCCCAGGTGCCCACCCCCTCACACCTAAGGTGCGATGGGGGAAACCTTCACTTTAGGGACATTGAATATCGCCAGACTCAAGGCCTCACCGTCCCAGGCTAGGAAACTGAGTTTTTTACAAAAAATCTACCTATGGATATCCTGGCCATCCAGGAGTCCCACTGTCCACGAGGTTCTGGGATGCTTGGAAAACCATGCTCCTCCCTTTCCTATCCTTTTGGTCAGAGCACTGTGGGGTGCTAGTTTGGAAAAACAATTTTCTTAAATTTTTATCATCAGAATCCTTCCTCAATGGCCAAGTCCTCATTGTCACTTTCTTGTGGGCTGACGTGGCGCATGCTATCATCAACATCAATGCCCCAACCTGTGCACAAGAGCGTCAATATTTTTTTCATCAGTCAAATCCCTCCCATTACCCCAGACCCTTTCATAGTTGGCGACATGAACTGTTGGCTAAACACACCCATGGACTGTTGGCCTTCCTCCCCCTATGCCCCCCAGGGTCATGTAGAACTTCGCATTCTAAAGGCCACCCTTGGGCTAATAGATGCGCTGCTGCGGTAAGCCCCGCTGCTCAAAAACATGATGTGCCCCCATGTCCACAATGGCCAATTAAGGTCCATGACCTGCATCAACCTTATCCTCACGCTGGCGAAATTTCAATCTCACATTTCCCACTTCCAAACAACAAAAATTGAATTTTCCAACCACCAGCTGGTCTCAATAACCTATCACTTACCTGTCACAGAGGCTAAGTCCCCACTCTGGTGCAAACTCCGCCCTCCCAAACTTGCATCGCCAGGATTTTCCACTTGGGTGGAATCAGCAACTTTGGCAAAAGAGTTTGTTACATCATTTTGCGCGGACCCAATTTCCACATGGTCAGCCTTCAAAGAGGATACCATCTGCCACTCTTGCCACCTCTCCTCCCAATGCTCACAAGCCACATCGGCCATCATTTCGCGCGCTCTGGAAGAGTTGGCACACCTGGAGTCCAACATCCCAACCACAGGCTACAGCCCTTCATGGGGCCAGAAGTGGGCAGAAGCAGCCGCCCACCTCAACGCGCTTGAAAGGTAACATAAACATCGGGTTTGTATTCAGTACAGGGCCAAACACATTACAGAGGGTGACAAGTGCACCGCAAAATTTTTTAAAAAATTCTTTCTACCACTCCAGAGTGTGGCCTGCACACAGGTGCAGAGATCAGATGATTCTGTCGTGGATACACCAGCCAAAGTGGCAATCAAAATACAAAAGTATTACTCTGAGTTATACTGATCTGATCCAATTCAGCCGGCCAAAGTGGCGAAATTTTTTGACCAAACCCACATCTGCACTATTTTCCCAATACCCAGAATTAATGAATTTGATTACTCCAAATGAACTCTGGACAGCCATCCGCGGTGCACCAAATCAGAAATGCTTAGGCCCAGATGGCATTCCATATGAATTCTACAAAAAGTACTTCAAATATATATCCCCACTGCTGCTTGCCTCCATTAACCAGAGCCTTCTATAACACGCCTCCTACCAGGAGGACAAGAGGCCTTCACCATCACACTCTTCAAGAAAGGGGACAAGCTAGACTTAGCCAACTGGCGCCCCATTTCTTTAACTAACACAGATACAAAAGTTTTAACTAAAATCATGGCTAACCGCTTAGAGATTGTAGCATCTGCCACCATCTCCCCAGAACAATTCAGTTTCATACCCAGAAGGTCAATTTGGGACAACGTGCACTCTGTGGCTAACGCATGCCAGTCCACAGCCTCTGGGGCACTTGTATTCTTGGACCAACAGAAGGCCTATGATATAGTAAACTGGGAATACCTCAGGGCCTGCCTCCATCAATTCCGCTTACCCCCTCGCTTCATCAACTGGGTAATGCTGCTCATGGAATCTGCAACAATGGCAGTGCGTGGCCCTGGCTTCCTAACAGAAGTAGTCCGCCCTCAAAGGGGCTTACGACAAGGGGGCCCCCTTATCCCACTCTTATACAACTTCAGCCTTGACCCACTACTTTGAAATGTGAATGTCCAACTCACTGGGGTTCATGTACCAGGCCAAGCCCCAGTCAAGATGATGGCGTTTGCAGATGACTGTGTGGTTGGGGTGTCTAATAACAAAGATGCACGCACGCTTGAAGCTCTCATCCAGGAGTATTCCCAGGTAAGTAATGCTGCACTGAATGCTTCCAAAACCGAAATCATCCTCCCTGGTCGGTATCAAACCTGATGGGCCCTAGCGACCAATGCCAATCCTGGCCCATCTGTTCGCACACGTTCTCGCCCTCCCTGCTCACCCCCACCACCCCACTAGTGCTCCCCTTCGTGCCACGCCCTACCATAGGGCCAGTCCGCCATCTGGGCGTGTGGGTGAAGGCAGGCGGGTATGCATCAGCAGTAATGGAAAGTCATATTCTAGACAATGTGATGAACCGCATTGCCTCCCTCAGAGCCCACCCTACTTTTCTTACTGGCAGGGTTTTTTTAGCCAACTCTATGCTCCTCTCCAAAGTCTGGTTTGGAGCCCACGCCATCCCCTTCTCCCCAGGCTTTTTCAAATCCTTGTATGCCCTTCTGCAAGGATGGCTTTGGTCAGGCCGCCCACCACCAGTACGGCTAGAGGTCATGTTTGGCCCTCATCATCATGATGGCATGGGCCTGCTTGACTTCAAAGCCCATGCTGCCAAGATCCTGGGCACCTGGATTGCGGCCATCGCCGCCCCTATGCTCCCCTCCCAACACTGGTCCCGCGTGGCCCACTCCAACTTCTCCCACGCCTTGGGCCTTAAAAATCCATTGAACCCCCACTCCTTGATGAAATACCTGGCTTCCCACCCATCGGCCACAGGTCCTCACGGTACTAAAACCCACTACAAACGAATCCTCCTCTCCATGCGGAGTGCTGAGTGGAGAATTCATATTAGCGGACACACAGCCCAGAGAGGCCGCCCCTCTCCTCAGTTCACACAAGAGGTACAGGGACTACCCATTCAAGATGGCGTGATCCCACACGCCCCCATGTCCTATCCAGGGTGGACTACCTGGACATGATGGACATCCCTTACTCCATTGAGACTCAGAAGACTATTTGGAAATATGCACACCATCCTCTGTTGCAGCCTCAAATCCGCTCCCATGTGTGGCGCTGCCTGAGGCGGGTGTACCATACAGCTGAGCGCTCTAACGCTTTACACTCATCCTGCGTCATGTGTGGCCAGTATGGAACGCTGTTCCACCGCATGGAGAAGTGTCCTACCTCTAAAGTGATATGGCGCGAAGTTCAACGTCTGCTTGGCCAAGTTCAAACACATCCCTTCAGTCTGTTAAGTTATATGTTTGCTTTATCAATGGCCTCCCCCCTTCCACCCTCCCTCCATGCTCTGGTGGTTGCAATCGCCATATGGACTATCCACACGATTGTCTTGGATGCCATCGCAGGCTCCACCCCCACCCCCAGAAGCTGTCCACAGATTCCAGTCTCATTTGGTGGACCACTTTCAGGCGTGGATGTTTGGATACCTCTCACCGCGTCGCCAACAGCTGGTCTCCTCCTGGTCCCCAGTTTAATTCATCAAATCAGACCCTTTCCTACACATGTGTTCAACTGTGGCTACGGCCCCTTCACACGTTCCCTCCCCCTCCCCATAGTGGCGTTCCCGCTGGCAACAAGAGATAGCATCGCTTCTCTGGGGTGCCTTCCCTGTTACTAAGTTTTGTTTCTTTTGGGTCAAATTTAGAAGTGTCCATCCCATGGTCAGCCTTCCTCACAATAAATTTAAAAAAAAGATAGTAAGCTATCTTATCTATCACCTATTATGTTTGCACCCTTAGGGTTACGTTTTTGTGCCTAATATCTTTACTTCAAAAGGGGGAGGCAAGTTATTTTGTGCCGAGCTAGTGGATGAAATCTTAGGATGAAGCAATAAATTATCTGCTTATAATACAGTCAAGGCGGGGAAGTGTTAAAATATTGATTGGATTAATTGTGAGACTATTATTAATTCAATTGAACTAAAAACTAAAGCTTTATGCCTAAGTAATTAATTTCTAATATCTATAAAGTATCAGTTAATTAATCTAAGATTTATTATATCTACACGGTGTAACAGACTGTCTCTTCCAAGTATTGGACAGAGGCGTTGAGTAACAGCAACCAGGTAATAGTCCACAACCCAGAAAGCACACCAGATAATACTCTGGATGCCCGCATACCACTATTTTGGGGTTGAATCAAACCTTGAATAAGAGTTAAGATGATACTCAACTCTAACAGCGACCCTTGACTCCAGGAGGGGGCTAAGAGGGATTCCACCAAGTGACTAAGTTCAGGTTCTTGGTTCAGAGAAAAGGAGTTCTTAATAATGTATCTTGTCAAATAAAATCAGTAATTTTAAGGTTTTCCAAAGGTAATTTTTATTTGGCAAAAACTGCATATATGCACAGAAGTGAGAGAAAAATCTACTCAATTTTTAATTATAAGAGTCATAAATAATGCTCTAGACTTGTTTAAGTCTTATTAATTTATCCATGTTGCAATTATGAGCTTAGGGATTTTTTATGTAATACCTGGTCATTGCGCTTAAGTAATTTAAGATATGTAAAAATTGGTCATAGCAATTAAGAAATTCTTAAAGTATTTAAGGATCTGGCATTTGCGCCAGGTTTTGGAAGGCCTATTTATAAACACAAACCTCTGGATTCATCTAATTAAATTTTTTGATGTTTTGAATTTATGCCTATTTCTATATTCTAGAATACTGGCATTTTTATATACAAAATGGTTAAATTTCTCCATTTTCTCTGAGATTCTGCCATTTTGGAACCCCTATAAATAGAAAATCCCCTAATTACTGTGGCCGAGGAATTTTGGCATTAATGTTGAATCTTTTATTAAAAATTGCCCCAGAAATTTTAGGTTTGGCTTTTCCAGATCCCTCAAAGGTTTATATAGGCCTTTTTCCATTAATAGTTCTGGCGCCGATTCTGTAGCTCCACCTAAAACGCATTTTTATTTTTATCTTTGTTATTATTATCTCTAATAAAAACAATGTGTTTGTCAAGAATCTTGTACTATTGCACAAGAAATTGGGGGAGTCAAGGCTTTGATTTTCACTTGATAATATATGATTTAATGGCCCTTTATTGAAGGCCTTTTGTGCTAAGTCATAAGTAGATTTTAGCGTTTATTGGGTTCTGATCAAAATAGTTTCTATTTTATTGATTTAGATTATTTTGAGCGCCTCATTACCATAGCTCGAGAATTGGTGGCTTACCCTTTTTGAGATAGTGCTTTCATAGAGCTAATTCCTTACATAAGCAAGAATTCAACCACAGATGTGACGCTGGGTATACAGCAGAAAATGTCATATGTAGATAAAATCTCCTGTGTGAGGGATCTTTAAAGTGGATAATACCTTGAAACCTTGCCATTAGCCACTGGTAAAGTGGTGGTATAAGGAGAGGAGTTTGGGGCAAAAATTGCAGTTAGCAGAAGAAGTAACAATATTTAAACTAATGAAGCCAGTATAAGAGGGAAAATTTTAGTTTATCTAATAAAAACTTGCTACTTCTTTAAAACGTTTTTTGTATTACGTCCAAGAACTTTTACTACATATTCAAAGATTATAGGGCATATATACATAGTTTAAGTGATGACAGAAGATTACAGCCTCTAGTATTGAATTTACGGGGTCTATAATTGGAGAACACCATCTGTTGGTCTAATGTCTCCATATAATAGGCAACTTGCAACACCATATTTTAGTAAGGAATGATGACCAGCTATAATGAAAAGATAAAACCTTAACAAGCCTTATGGTGTAAAGAGCATCTGGGACCTCCTTAATCAGGATCTTCAGTTCTCATCCAGTATGAGGACCATGCAGTGGTCATCTTTCTATGTTAATGCCTAAATTGTTGTGTTCTCATTGATCTGGTTCTTTGTGTTTGTGACTCTGAGATTCTGGATGCAATTTCACCATGTCATTAATCAGTGTCCCGGTCAAATTCATACTTTGTGGCTATTCTGAATCCCTTTAAAATGTTCTTGCCATTTGGTGGAATTTAATTATGAAACAATTCATATGCATCAGTGAGGCTCAATTATAAAGGAAGTCTTTTGAACTGCTCACTGTTTTTATCCTTAATAGATTCAGATAGTTTTCCATTAAAGACTCTGTCAGTGTCCACCTCAAGATTTCGTTGAGGGGGCATAAGTCCTAAAGAACCTAGCATAATTTCCACTAATCATGATGCCCTGGACGGCATATGCAATAGAATAATCATAATCTGACTTGATTAAGACGCAATTTAGCACCAACTGTAAAAATTTACTTATAGTTGTTATTGGCAAGCAACCCTAGTAACCTTTTTACTGCACAGGTTCAGTTTCCTTGTGCACTTTATCACGTTGTATAGTAAAATAAATTATTAATTGATAATAGTAAGGAGACTTTTATCTGTAGTTGAGTATAAATTATATTTTGTCCCAATGCTTGGCCATTATTCCTGATTAAATACTCATGATTTTATACTTGTAGGGATTTGTTCCCTTGCTCTGTATGACCCAATATTCTCTGATATACCCTGGTGACAGTCTCTTTGGTATAACACATAGTCAGCAGCTATCCCTGATTGTGATTCCTTCTTCTCTAGATCCCCGCTCAGATCTTACTCTTTTCTCTAAGAGACTTCCAATTATTGCACACAGCAATAATATTCTTGAGACAGAACAGCACAATGGAAGCTGATGATAGTTTACTCTTTAAACTATATCCTTATTGGATAACTTTTTATTATATAATTATCTGTGGTATTATCTCCTGTATTATCTGTTTTTATTAGTGAATCCTAGGGAATATATATAGTGAAGATTCAGACGTCTAACCCTCAGTTGACACCTCTTTGATGAAATGGCAGATGTTGCCATTGAATCACCCATCCTTATCTCAGCAGCGATGGTCTTCTGCATCCTGGCTAGAATTACATCATTAGACATCCTCAAGACCTAAACGGAAAGAGTTGGAAAATGTGACCCTAACGTTTTCCTCTCTATCTAAGTGAACCAACCATATTTGTTTAGTGACCTGCTTAGGTAATGGGACTTATTACCCATTAAGGCAGGTCACTCACCAACTGATTGATTCACTAGTTGCAGGCAGCATCACTCGCCTTGCAACTTGTTATTTATTCCCAATCAGTCGATGATGAAACCTGACTGATCCCAATCAATACACCTTATAGTTAATCACTATCAGATGCTCCTATTTCAATGGCAACTCTACCCAATGAGATCTCAAGTAATCATCTGGATTAAATTTTCAATGGATACAACCAGGCAAATATCCTAAAATCCCCTCAAACGTAGTTACTCTGAAACTTGGACCAGCCAATTTTAATTCACTTTGCCTTAGGAAATTTTCCCCTAGCGATTCCAGTTAATCTAGTAGTCTGAGAATATGGGCAAATATCCCAACACATCCCCCCTCTTGCCTAGATTTCCAGCAAGAAAAGGACCAGGGCATGAGAACACCACTTTGGACACTTGGTCAAATACTTCATTGGTTCAAGCGGAGTACACTTGTCATTACTTAATGCTGCTCGGGATGACCTTTGGCATATGGCGTTCTTCCTCTTCCTCCTTGCTACTGCCTTATCAGAGCGCGGTTACCATGACCTACTGTCATGCCAGGCTGATTGATTTACTCGTGATGATAATAGTCCCAGGATCCAGTTTTCCCCCCATCAGGGTATATGACCCGCTGTCATATTTAAAATTCTTGGTCCAGCGTCATTAATTTCAGATTTTCTCCTCTTCCTAAACAA
>JAKSZP010001040.1:0-14020 GCA_022478985.1 Massospora cicadina | reverse complement strand
ATTTTACACAAGTTCATTGAAATATTCTACAGCATGCACTGACTCAATGGCATTGAACTTGTTAATTTAGCTTTATCAATGACCTGTATCTACTTTACTTATATAAGCTGGGTGGTGATGCTCCCCTAATATGATAGTCAATTCTCCCATATATAATTTTAATTATAGAACCCAGGAAGATTCCTTGGCTCCCAGCTCTCTAATTCCATACATACTGTAGATTTTGAGTATTGTATTTGATGTTAACTTCAGACTAATTGCTATTTGCATCCAATGTTCGCCAGGTCAGATTTCCATGTCCTCACTAACGCTCAATGGCAGTCCTTCTTCTGAGCTGATTATGGTGTGAAATTGTTTAATGCTAAATTCCAAAAAATTTAGTGGATTGGTTAGATTGACTGTTCAGGTCCATCAAACATGTCTGCTACATGTACAGCTTGGTATCTTTCTCCTTAAATACCAGAGGCAAATGGTAAGTAAGTATACTCACAGTGCTAGTAGTGAACTCGATAATTAATCCAAACTAAAATAGAAACTGGGTGCCAATTAGGTAATCATAGTGGTTATTGTCCATATATACTGCTGATGCTTTCATAACCATGCGTATAAAATGTAATGGTAACGTGGAGTATGCACCTAAGGCATGAGTGATGTCTGGACTAGCAGTTCTGTACTTGATGCTGTAATCAATGTCTGGCATACGCTTCACCTTCATCAACTTATAGGTATTATGTTGACGGAATCCAGTGTTAAGTATAGCCAAGATGCAAACTCTTTGATTATAACTTAAACCTTTGTAATTCACTTTCCAAATGATTTCCAGTATTTAAAATGCTAGTGGCAGTTTCTTCAAACTGCTTCAGAACTTATTTTTAGATGTGGCTAAGCTGGAAGTGTCCTGAGTAGCTTGTTCTATGTCCTTAATAGTTGTTGAATTTATGGCTTTTGGATATGCTCTTAGGTGCATTTATCACCTATTTATTTGAAATATGCCAACCAGGGAATGGATATTATTGATGCTTAAATGAGCTAAAACTTTGATAAAATAAAATAAAAACAAAATAAAGTTTAAATGAGACAGACAGATTCACTCAAACTGACGCAAAATCAAGGCTAAACACACCAACCAAGTTGGAAGTGGAAACTGCTATACACCCATGGCGGTGGGTGAAGGTGGATCAGGATGCTCTTCTTCCTCATCTGATGGTGACATCTAATGGCACAAAGCTGATAGTACTGGCATGGGCGTATCATTGAAATAGAGTTTGAGATAACAGAGAGGAGTTGAAACTCAATATGTGCGATGAATATAATAGAAATGAAGTTATAAGGGCTTTTCTAGCCTCAAGGCGTACTTTAGCTAGGGTGGCAATAGTTACGATGTTGTTGCAGGTAATGCGGGTCTTTGGGCCAAAATTTGCAACCAATGCAACTTTTTAAACTGCTAAATTCTCCACCAGATAGTAGCGAAGATGTTCTTTTTTATGTTTTGGGAGCATGTTACTAGATAGGATAGGAGGTGGCAGGCTGTAGCAAGTAATGCAACTCATTTTGCAACAGTTTTACAGGTCGGGTGACATTCAGGGAAGGCAACTGCCTCTTCAGCTAGTTGGTGATCACTTTTAAATGGGGTGGCATCAGGGCGAGGCACATAATGGCGCTTTTAGAATTGGAAAAGCGTATTCAGTATAAAGGTACATTTCAAATGGAGTGGTCCCAGCCAATTTGAATTTCAGGGATAAGCTCACCCAATTTGTCAACCTCAACCAATTAATCCCATGGATTTAATTAAATATGCTTGGGTTATTTGCATATGGGTGATCTGTGGCGGGTGGCTGAAAGGATGGTTTAGAACTTACTGTAGTCCATTCTGGCTCCTAATTGGTAGGATCAGGAGAAGAGGTTCTTTGAGGTAATTTTTGGTTGATTAATTCAGTGGTTTCTGTAGCTACCACCTTGGGGGGAGGGGGGAAGGATAGTGCCCCATTCAAAAAATATAATTGTATAAGCTATGGGATCATCATGCAAAGAGCCAGGTGTGGGTGCTGAGGCTTAGGAGATGGAGGGCAGCGCCGTTTTGAATGGTCCAGTTCAAAACAGGTAGGGCAGATGGTAAGCCCTCCATCCAATTGAACCCCAAAAAGGATGGTCCGGGGCATAGTAGATAATGGTACTAGGGGGGTCAAGAGGGCTATTTCTGTTGATACTGGATGAATAGTCGCAAAGGCACATGTGCCTGAAAGGCTGTTGGGATTTTTGCCCATATTCCCAGCCTGCTAGATTACCTGTATTGCTAGGGGAAAATTCCCTGAGATGAAGTGAATAAGAAATCGGTTGGCCAAGTTTTGGAGTAACTATGTTAGGGGGATTTTGGGATATTCACCTGGTTGTATCCATTGGGGATCAATCCAGATGAATACCTAAGATCTCATTGGGCAGAGTGGCTGACAATATAGGGGCATCTGATAGTGATTAACTATCAAGGTGTACCGATTGGGATCAGTCAGGTTTCATCACTGACTGATTGGTTTTGAATAGCAAGTTGCAAGGCAAGTGATGCCACTTGCAACTAGTGAATCGATCAGTTGGTGAAGTGACTTGCCATAATGGGTAATAAGTCTCATTACCTAAGCAGGTCACTAGCCAAATATGGTTGGTATGCTTGGATCGAGAGGAAAACATTAGGGACACGTTTTTTGACTCTTTCCGCTTAGGTCTTGAGGATGTCCAACAACGAAATCCTAGCCAGGATGGGGAAGACCATCGCTGCATTGATGAGGATGGGTTATTCAACAGCAATGGCTGCCGTTTCATTGAAGAGGTGTCAACTGAGGGTTAGACGACTGAATCCCCACTATATATTCTCTAGGATTCACTTATATAAAAAACAGCATTTAGTAAAAAACAGATAATTAGATCATATTACAGATATATAGTTCTAAGTTGTTCATCTGGTATATAGTTTAAGTAGTAACTATTATCAGATTTCTATTGTGCTATTCTTCTCATGGATATTATTGCTGTGTGCGATACTTTGGAGACTCTTAGAGAAAAGAGTAAAGATCTGAGTGGGGATCTAGAGAAGAAGGAGACACAATCAGGGATTGCTGCTGACTGTGTGTTGGACCAAAGAGACTGTCACCAGGGAATCTCAGCAAAGATCAGGTTGGACAGAACTAGGGAACAAATCCCTACTCATGACATCTCAAAGTATTTAATAGGGAATACTGGATTAGCATTGGGCTGAGATATAAGAATTCATACTCAACTACGGATAATAGTTGTCATAATATTATCAACCAACAATCTACTCTACTATACATCGCAGACAAAGTGCACAAGAAAACTGAACCTGTGCAGTAAAAAGATAACTAGAGTTGTTTGCTGATAATAACCCAAAACAGTAAATTTTTGCATTAAGTTACTTACTGCACCTGTACAGGCCCATCTGGACCCCAGGAGGACATTTGTTGTGGAAACAGATGCTTCAAATTATACTGTCAGAGCGGTATTGCTTCAGGAAGGGGAAGACGGGCTGGAACACCCCATATGTTACTTCAGCCATAAGTTGCTCCTCACAGAAATGGACTACCTGATATATGATAAGGAACTGTCGGTGGTGATGGCAGCTTTGCAAGAATGGCAACATCACCTGCTTTATGCCTGACATCCTTTTGTTATCTGGACATATCACAAAGCATTGGAGTTATATTGTGAACCCAGAAAGATGAACCAGGGACAAGCCATATGGCATGTGGAGCTGGTCCATTATGATTTCTGGGTGGAGTACAGGCCAGGAGTGTCAAATGTTACAGTGGATTGGTTGAGTCGAGATGGGGCTTTCATGTATGAGAAGGAGGAATTGGAAGAGTTTAATACATCTACGTTGTTCCAACCAGACCAATTTGCGATGTTGGAGGATAGGGGAAGTGTGTTGGGGGAGGAAGTACGCCAGAAGCAGAGGAGAGCAGATTTTGCCCCAAGACTGAAAACTGAGATGATGGAGGGATGGCCACACAGGTACCATGTGGCTTTCATGAAGAGGGTTGGGGTGCTATACCACAATTATTGCATATGGGTGCCCAACCCATTGCTATGACGGAAGGTAATCCAGGATTCTCATGATCATCCGTTGGTGGGTCACCTGAGAGTAGAGAAGACAGTGGAATTGGCGCAGTGGGAGTATTTTTTATGGTTCTGTATAAGGATGTCAAGAAGTATGTGCAGAATTGTTTGGTATGAAAGAGGTCAAAGCCCTCAAGAAAACTGCCATCAGGTAAGTTGAATCCACTGCTGATACCACGAGCCCCTTAGAGTTCAATTAGTATTAATTTCATAAAGGGACTCCAAAAGGTGCAGGGGAAGGATGCAGTTATGGTGGCTGTGGATAGACCTACCAAATATACTGAGTTCTTTCCATGTACTGGAAGTTTTTCAGTGGAGGATGTGGTGAGGATTTTCATCAATGAGGCGTTCTCCCAACATGCTCTACATGAGGAGATCATTTTGGACTGGGGGCCACAATTTGTTTCAAAATTCTGGTCGAGTCTACTGGGGAATTTGGAAATCAGACCTGGACATTTCTCGGCATACCATCCTCAATCCAATGGACAAATGGAGATGGTTAATAAGATACTTTAGCAGTATCTCCGGGGTTACATGTCCAATTGACAGGATAATTGGGTCTCATGGGTTAAGATGGCCCAGTTCACATACAACAATTATTTCCAGTCCTCAACGGGAATGTCACGATTTTTTGCAAATCATGGACTCAACCCCAGATTGAATGAAGATCTGTGGGTGGAGTGTTTCAGGGGGCAGATGAGATGTCACATACTAAGTCAGATATCAAGAGGAAGTTATGGGGAAATTTGGAGCAGGCAGTGACTTGGCAGAAGCGACAGGCAGTTTGAAAAAGGGCACCAGATCCAACGTTTGAGTTTGGGGACTGTGTATTGATGGCAGCTAAGAACTATGCTGTCCCAGTCAAGAGTCATAAGCTGGGTCCAAAGCTTTTGGGCTCATACCAGATTGTCTGAGCCATTAATCAGGTAGCCTTTGAGTTAAGTTTGCCAATAGGTTCCAGAGCCCATCTGGTGATTCATGCTTCCCAGCTACAAGCATTCAGGGGAGTGAGTCTGGAGCGTCCAGGACTTCTGAACCCTAGGAAAGGAGAGGTTCCAGAATATGAGATGGAACAAATATTGGATGCTAAATGGGTGAGGGGCTGGCAGCGACTGCTGGTGAAGTTTAAAGGCTATCTGGTGGAGGGGGCGACGTGGCAGATGAAGGAGGACTGTGCACAGTGCCCAGAGAAGGTCCAGGAGTTCTGGTCTTTACAGGGGGGTGATGTAACAGATCAGGAGGCACCTGATCCATACATTGCTTCAGATTGGGTGGCGTTCGATCTGAATGTGGCCCTGATCCAGAAAGCATCAAACCTGGGAAGGTCAGAATTGGGAAAATTCGCCCTCCTGAATCCAAATTGCATCTGCGGAATGACATTGGGCTTATGCATGGCATGGATGGTGATATGGTGGGATGGGGAACCTTTACAAATGAAGTGTTGGTTAGTGCTTGAAAGAGCTTAACTGAGGAGAGGCTTATTCCATACTAGCAGGCCACTATTTAGGTGAGGATGTCGCATCCCTGAAGGGCAGTTGCATCTTCTATGAGGAAAAAGAAAAAATAATAAAGGAGACTTGCTTGCTAAAAAGGAACATTATTTTATTTGAACATATTAAAAAGCGTATGGGATTGGAAATATGAGCTCAGCCAGTGATCTCAGTGTAGTCTTGGCATCATTCTTGGCCCTTTCCTGGTCCCAGACTCTGCTGTTGATGTGCAGCGTCATGGGAACAGTGGTATGAGAATACGTGGCAATGATGAGGCATGGGGTCAGGTTCAGGGATGGGCTTCTGCAGGCCTATCCCTAGTATGGTCAGCAACATGGCTCTTACTGCCAAATTTGTTTGTTGCATATTGGTGCAAACCCACCTGTTACAATGTGGCAATTGAATGCACAGTGTACCTTAAACCTGTTGGGACAAATAATATATTTATATTTCTCATGAGTAATATTTCCAGATGCCAAAAATTAAAGAAATTTGGACTTACTCTTTTTGGCACTATTCATAATGTGATTCTAGGATATTGACACTTACCTATCTTCACTGAAAAATTTATACTACTCTCTTTTAGTTTAGTTTAGTATGTTAAATGGCGTATAGTCCCTTGGGAGGTTTCACTATTACATTATTTCAGTTTGCTGTTTTCTTGGTGGGTCATTGTGCCAACCAAATACAAAAAGTTCTCTCAGCAATGTCTAAAATATTGCCATGGACTCTCAAATTTTCTTCATTATTTTTTATTGGTTGGCCTTTTGAGGAGGATGGAAAGTTTGGGGTGGTCATTTGTAATGATGATGGTTTTAATCTCTTGCGCTTACCAGAAAGCCTTTAGAAAAATTTGACGCCTTCTGGACCCCTAGATTTTTAACCAAATTCTCCTCAAGCTATCCCCACAAGGTCACTCATTGTAAAATTGCTTTATTACAATCAACCGCCTCAACAGTCTTGGTTTGCACTAGCTGATGGTTTCTTTTTTTGACTGGTGATGTAACAAGTTGGTAATCATATATGGAATTTATAAGGTAGGGACTTAGTAAATCTATTGCACCAATGGTTACAATCTTTTAGCTTTAACAATACAGAAAGCCAAGTCAATGATTTAGGGTAAATCTTTAATAAAATCATAGAAAGTTGGCATAATTAGCTTACTTTTTAGTCTCTTGAATCCACCAGTGAGAGACTTGCTAGGATTTAAGGAATTTGTTAGCCTCTTGCATTTATATTATCATCTAATTTTTGTAGCTCTATCTGTGTCACTTTATCAGGCTGAGGATATGTCTCCCGTCTTCCTTACAAAAACTCTTGTTTATCTCCACAAAATTTAAAACATACTTATATAACAGATCTCCCACCTGGGAGTCATATCTATTATTTTATTAGTTTGAATCTATCAATTATGCAGTTAGCATATGGTGCAATACCAAGTCCTGGAATCTGTGATGATATTACACATCTCACAACTGAGTGAAGCTGGTGCAGAACCTGTAGCCTTTACAACTAATGGTCAACTGTGGCATTCATATAGTGATCATATAAGTTGCATGGTCTTAAGTCCAGAAATGTAGTCATGTGGGCAACCATATATTGATTTGTGTATCCCAGTCTAAACCCCAAAAATTAACCCACATTTTAATTTGGGATTTAGGAGTACCAAGACTTGTGTGTCAGTAAAACAGAAAGTAAGAATTATACTGGCCTGCCAGCCTAGGTGCCAGAGCACCCAAACTGCAAACCAGAATGCCAAAGGCACTGCTGCTGGTATGATGGATATGGAACTGGGAAGGAGTTTCACCAATACCTGCCGGTGAGCCAGAATCTCATACAGTCACATAATAGAATAACAGACAAATATGGCTGTTAACCCTGAGGGGTATGAGAGTATTGGTGGAAAAGGCGGTTTAATTCTCTACATATAAAAACTAAATTTTGGGGGAGGTTTTTAATGGAAAATATAAGGAAGAAAAATCAGCCAATAATTTTCTCAGTGCGATGTAACTGATTAAATAGTGGTCAATTGAGAGAAACAAGCTGGGATTGGGCCCCTCAAGTTTGACCTAACTGGAAACTTATTCTGGAATGGGGGCAGATAAGTTCACTGGGAACTGACATCAAAGAATTTGGCAGCAGGCCAAGTCACTGTCAGTTCAACCTAAAATTCCCAAAGTGAGACTCAAATTCATTTCTGGTTGGCATGATGGCATCTAGCCTGATGAGCAATGGGAAACCCCCAAGGCCACCCCACATAGGGGTGGGCCCAATTGGTTGGAACAGGTTTGGGATGCCCAAATTGCCTATTCCCAGTCGCTGGGCCATTCATTTGGTTAAAATAGTTGCATCAGCCATAACACCCTATTGGCTGGAAGGGAGTTTTGAACTATCCCCAATGGTATTCGATGCTGCTATCTGCACGTCAGGGATCATACCTGACATTTTTGGGAGGGGGTTAATCTTACTGATTGGGGTGTTGACTGAATTGAAATTGTCAGTGATTCCAGACGTGCAGATACCAGCATCGAATATCATTGGGCTCATTTCCACTTGTTTTCAGACTGATTGACTTCATTTTGGCAATTTTAGCACAAATTTCCCTGATCAGGCATACAAGTTCAGGAGAGGTGAGTGTGGGCACCAGGGGAGGGATCTGAAGAGGGAGAGTTGTTACCCAGTGCTCATCTACCATGTGGGCAAGATCACTCTGGGTGATGAGGGGTATAGCCACCCTCTTTGGGGCCTTTTTGCTTGGAAACGGGGAGAGGGCCCAATTGTCACACAGGGGATGTTCCCCCAGACTTACATTGTGCTCTTCAAACTTTCCTGACAGGTGACAAAGGCTGATGTGGCATGAACGCCTGTCACACCTTGACCTGTTGGGGCATATCTAAGTTTTAATCATCTTGTAGTAATATCTGAGATACCTAAACTTGTCAAGCTTTGAAATTATCTTATTTTTTGTACTGTTTGTACCATGAGTTTTATAATATTGACACTTGCCTATTTTTACCAAAAGATTGAGGCAACTCATAGCAAAGGTTAGCATATTTCAAATAGCATATGGGCACTTGTATTTTTATCCATCACACATAGTGATGAAAATAAAAATACATGTGTTGAAAATTTTATGCTATGCCAAAATTGCTAAAATAGATTAATAAAACCTTAAATAATTTAAAGCATTAGTGATGCTAAAATTAAAGTAAAAGAGGATGTATAAATTTTGCATTTATAACAAATGGTATCTATCACCCAAGTTTATTCAAGTTAAGTCCCCAATAGGTTTAACAATTAGTTTTTAAATACTTGATCCTATAATCTTTTTTATCTGGCTATATTTATACTTTAATATTCTCTTTCCTCAAAGGTATCTAATTTTAATTGATCTGTCTTTGTCATAAAATCTCTGTTTTGCTGAAAGGGATTTATTGGCCTTATGACAATTGTGCTATCAGAATGGGTGGAAATGATAATCTCAAAAGTCAACACTTGCTATCAGCATTAGTTATTGAGTTAGAATACTAAACTTCAGGGGGTGGAAGGCGAGTCGGTAAGGCGTATGGCTACCAACCTGAAGGTTGCGGGTTCGATTCCCGTCCTTCGCACATCGATCGGGGTGCCAGCCGAAGGAAGCTATCGGCTGTTAGTAGGTATAATAACACGAAAACCTTACCCATGACGTAACCAGAAAAATCCGAGTCCCGATCTGGAGGTGAAAAAAACTTTCTATGACAGAGTTGACCCTGCTCAGGTTTCATGTCGATACTTTCTTTCTTCTATTTCGGTAATGTCCGTCCCCTGGTCGGCTCGCCTCGAATAAATAAAATAGAATACTAAACTTCCTATTATGATTACAAATCAATGCATTAAGATTGCTAACGGTTTTAGCCTGGAACCCATTGAAGGTATATATTGGCCTCTATCTCTTTCTCACCAGTCATTTAAACTATTCTCTTTTAATAAACAACTTTGAAATTGTGTTCCCCTTTGTATTGCATTTTATTAATTTTAAGGTAGGAGTTCTATGGAAGTAGCCCGTAGCCCCTTAGGGATAAGCCCAGTTCCTTTACATTCTTCCTCTCCTGAGAAGTCAATCCTTTTTAAAAGATATTGAATTGTATCAGCTCATCTTGATAAAATAACAGTGTTTTGCACCCTCTATAGTTGAGCCTCTAGGTTACCTCATGCAAAAATTTAAATTGCCTCTCTACTTGTACTATCATGACCGTTTAGTAAAAAAATAAAATAACCCAAAGCATAGGTTGATATCATAATTGTAAGTTAAGCAACAGTATCTTGAATTATGAGTACTCAAGTCTAATAACTCAATTTATAAAAAAACATTCTATACAGTTTGGCATTTCTTGAAATTCATAAACAAAAGCAATGGCTACCTCCTTTTTGATAAGGTAGAATTTGCGAAGTATATATTAAAGGAATGTTTGTGTTGAGTTTTTAACGAAAGAGCTTTCGAACCAAATTAATCTACATTCGGTAGTGGCTCCAAAACGGAACCAATCTTTTTTTCAAGTTTTTCATATAACCTTTTAACTATGAGTAATTGCATTTCATTCGCCACAGGTGATCAAAGTAAAGCTATCTAAAATTAATTGTGACGAATCAGCTTTACAACGAAGATAATGGCAAAGTAGAAACCATTATTTTTTCATACCGTCAATAGTCACAATTTGAAATCAAAGAGAAATTGGCCAGATAGGGAGCGCTTTTAGTAAAAGGAACCTTCGTTAGAAAACAACGTTTTGGAAATTTAAAGTATTTTAAAGGTTAGAAGATTTAATCTACTTCCTGCACTTTTAACATCTCTTTTAATTATCGGCGCTTGTTCAGCTTACTTCCTATAAACTGCAACATTGACACTTATATCTTTTTTAAAATACATTATAGCTGACATGTCTGTCCTCGAGCAACTGAAAAAGTTTACAACTGTCGTTGCTGATACTGGTGATTTCGAAAGTAAGCTTCGTGCGTGTTATTTTTATAAGTTTATCTAGCTATTGCTGAATATAAACCCACTGATGCTACCACCAATCCTTCTTTAATACTCGCTGCTTCACAAAAGCCTCAATACTCCAAACTCATCGATGAAGCTGTCGCTTACGGAAAAAGCAAGGGAATGTAATTTAACTTTGAATTGCTTGAACTTATATTTTGAAAGCTCTATTGAAGAGAAGACTGAGTGGGCTGTTGATAAGCTGGTATATTATTTTGTGAATTAACTTATCTCAAGCTTGTTCTTTTTGGTGCCGAAATCCTAAAAATCATTCCCGGGCGAGTTTCAACTGAAGTTGATGCTAAGTATTTTTCTATTCCGTTTGTATTGCTAAATATTGTTAGGCTTTCTTTTGATACTGAAGCCACCATCAAAAAAGCTCTTCGACTTATTGAGCTTTATAGAGAAGTGGGAGTAACTTCTGACAAAGTCCTTATTAAGATTGCGTCAACTTGGGAGGGTATACAGGCAGCCAAATTGCTTGAAGATGAGTACAGTATACATTGCAATTTGACGCTCTTATTTTCTTTCCCCCAAGCAGTTGCTTGTGCTGAAGCAAAAGTCACTTTAATTTCACCCTTTGTAGGGAGAATTCTTGACTGGTATAAAGCAAATCACAAGAGAGAGTATACTTCTCAGGAGGATCCAGGCGTTCAATCAGTTCAGAAAATCTACAACTACTACAAGCAGCATGGTTATAACACCATTGTAATGGGTGCTTCATTCCGTAACACGGGGGAGATTGAGCAGCTAGCAGGTTGCGACTATCTTACTATTTCTCCCGCACTTCTTTCCGAACTCAGCAAGGATACCAAGAGCTTAACTAGGGTTCTCTCCCCAGAGCTTTCTAGCCAGTATAAAATTGATAAAGTTACTTTTGATGAAAAGTCTTTTCGCTTTGCTCTCAACGAGGACGCTATGGCTTCAGACAAACTTTCTGATGGTATTCGTAAAATTCCATGCTGATAATGTCAATTGGCTTCTAAGATCCAATAAAAACTATCTGCTTGAATAAATGTTAACGCTTTATTTGCATTTTAAAATCATCTCGGCTTTCATATATAAATTATGGTTTACTAAACTTAATTCTTATCTTAAGTTTAAGCTGATTTTATTATTGGGTTTTAAGGGCTTGTAATAAAGAAATAAATTTTCACTAAATATAGTATATGACGTACTATATACTCTAGTTTTGCTCACGGTGGGTCAACATTATAAAAAAGATATACTGCCCTGAGTAATAAGAATAAGAAAAGTGTAAAAGTTCAGAAAAAAATAACTAAAATTTAGAAACCTGCTATCTGACACCTTTATTATCCATAGTCCACATTGCTACTTACTATCCTGATTGTATTTTTTGTTGCACTCCATAATATAGTTATTTATTAAAAATTATGATGTAGTGAAATTTATATATATAAAACAAAGTCGTGTTAGTTACACCGTTTATAACTCAAGAACGGCTGGACCGATTTTTATGATCTTTGCTTTGTTGGATTTGTCTTCGCCCCGAATAGCAGAATAAATTTCAAAAATATTATTTTAATAGTAAAATAAAAAGTTTTATATGTAACAAGTGAAAATCCTATATATATTTCGATGGTATTCGCTATATTGTTACAGCTGAGCAGTTTGATATTTAGCTGATTTGATATTTTAAATGGTTTTGTTAAGTGGTTAGTGGTCATTCAGGTATTTAACAAATTTATCTAAATCAAAACTTTAAATCAAAAGTCCAATTGATTTTAATAATACCTCCTCTAGCATAATTGGCTCACTTTTTCTCTCTCACAAATATCATTTTTTATAGCAAAAAGTGAACTGAACAAGAACTGAGAGAACAACCAGCTGCCAGAACACACTGCAATTATATAGAGCAGTGAACAAAGGCTAACCACCCAAGCGTAGGGAAGTCAATCCACCTGTCTGTGTGCAGCACATAGAAACGGATGACTTGCCTGCACCGATATTTTTTTAATAATAATAATAATACAAAGGATGCTACAATGGACATACCATCTGATGACCTTCCCACTGGCCCAAGCCTCAATATGACTAGAAAGGGGGAAGGGCAATTTACCATGTGCACGTCAAGCAACGATCTGGTGACACAAATGATGACAAAACGCGTGAACGCGTTGATGGGTCTCAGAGCCCTAACGACTAGTGCAGATGACAGGGTTGACTCCCTAGGACCAATAACTGCTGACACCCAGATGACAAGAGCAACCTTCTGGGAGCAAGGCCTGATGCCAAGACCAGCGTAGTTGGGAATATTCCCCATTGAACCTCAATCAGCAGGGGGGATTGGGGCCTCACAGGGCAAGAAAATTATTGCCAATAAAATAAAAAACCTGGATGAAGTATTGGTAGGATCCAAAACTGACTCAGATTTGAACGATAAAAATTGGCAGCTCAAACCAACAGAGCCAAGCTATTAAAAGTTTTCTACTGACATGGAAAAACTTATCAAATCTGCTCAGGGTATTCGAGTGAAGAACAAGTCAGGCTCTAATTTTGAAAAGGCCCAGTCATGGGGTGAATAGTCCCCAACCAAAATTGATTTGGCAATATGAGTAATTTATCAGGTGGGATACCTAATATGCTATCAGGTGCAATCCCCAATGAAGGCATACTGATAGGGGGCTCTAGCTCAATAATATATTGATAGCCAATCTTGAATAGCCAATCACTGACCCAATACAATCTATTGGGGACCAACCAAGGCAGGGGTGAAACTATATCAGGGACCAAATCTGAGGGATTGGACAACCAAGTGTCATGGAAATGGCAGAAGAAGTTTAGATCATCCTGCCAGTCAGGATATGTGAATACCCAAAAAGCAAGCCAGAATGCCAGAGGCATTGCTGACTGTATGACTTAATATGGAGCCAGGAATTATGATACCACAAAGTGGTGGTGTAACAACAGGGTAAGGAGTGTCCCAACAGCAAACAACACTGAACCTATTCCCAACTCAGTGGTTCTAACTGCAGGGGGTGGGATTACTGGGACAATCTCAATGAGATTCTTGGCTTGAGAGGCTAACTCATTGGTGGTGATAGGGAGATGGATTCTCTCTATCCATTGTTATACATAGGGCCATAAGATCCCTGTGTATTGTTGTCAGAAGTTTATAAGAGTGGGGTTGTAGGACCAAAAGTGTTGGACTTGCTGGGCCCAATCAATGATAGAGGGAGCCATGGTGACCAAAAGAATTAGTAAAGCCTACCTGGAGTGCGGGGCAATAGACCACCAGGGAAATGCCATCTAGGATATGATCAGAACAGAAAATAAAAAAAATTTGATTTTTTTAGCAAAAATTTATTGGGAAAGGAAAGTAAGAAAATTGACCAACAATTTTCTCAGTGCCATACAACTGATTAAA
>JAKSZP010001039.1:0-14054 GCA_022478985.1 Massospora cicadina | reverse complement strand
CTATGTCGCCAACTCTCCCCCGTTCAGTTGTCACTGCAGCACGGCTCTGGCGCGCAAACCCCCCTCCCTTTCTTGATGCCTCCTCCCTCCCCTTCCCTCGCCTCAGGCTCTTAGGAGCCCAGGCGTAATTCAATAAACATTGATGAATCTCCCCCTCGGGTTGGGACCATCTAGTACTAAAAAAAAGAGAATCTGACTAAACTAATGAGGGGGATTTTTGTTGATCTTGACCCTTGAGAGTTAATTCATCAGTGATGGCTGCTGTTTCCAATTAGGGGCATCAACAGAAGAGTTGGGCGCCAATTTACCTTTTATATATTTCTCTTGCATTTTTCAAAAAAGTATATTATATTTGACAAAAACTCAATTGTTTAGACTGTAATATTAGTTGTATAGTTTACTCTTTGGGATAATAGTGTAAAAATAGGATATCCTCATTCTAGTTTGTTTTTTATAAGATCTCCACAGATTTAGCGTTAAGAATAGAGAAAAGGGAAGAGTTCCCTATTAGTAAGAGATATTTTTAAGACCAAGAAGTGCCAGCTTAGCATTTTCTTCACATTCAACGTAGTTCTAAGAGCACTCACCTTGAGTAATAGTCTACATACTATTACTACCCAAATTCAGCTTATATCAACAATAAATTAATGCATCTACCAGGGACCTGAGTAGTTAACAGGAGAGTTGAAGCAATCTATAATCCTGAAAGAGTACACCGCCCTTAAGAAAGGTAACAGCTTAGAATGGGACCAATTGCCATTAGTGATGATAGAATGAATTATGAATGGTTGGTTAAAAATTAGGATAGTTTAAATTGGGACTAGTCATTAAATAATGCTGTACTATCAAAAGAGGGTTGAGCTTCTTCATTCCACTCAGAAATCCCTTGGTTGGTTCTTTTACCAAATGATACATTGGTTCAGCAATTTATTAAAAGTCCTTGATAAATTGGGCAATGGTATCTGACCATCCTCAAAAGACTTTTATATCCCTAACTCTCTTCAGAACTAACATCTGTTCAATTATTATCACTTTATGCTTTTGCAGCTGTAGTCCTTTGGAGTTTATATTAATATCCAGGTGTTTTAACTTTTTTAAGAGATGGCTAATTGATGATTCAATCTTTATCTTGGCAGCTAAAAACTACATGGACACTTCTCTAAGATGCATAAAGTGATTTGTAAATATTTCAATGAAGATGTTATTGTCATCCAAATACACTAGAACGCGTGTCAATTATAAATCACTAATTATAAGCCATCCCCTAAAAAGGTAGCTGGCACATTGCAAAGCCCTTTATGCATCCTAATTGGATAGTACAGTCCTTGCGCAGTTATTTTTATTTAACCATAGCAAGCTGACCAGGGGATGGAAAATACTGAGTTCCAAGGAGCAAAACTTATACTAAACTGGAATCTAACAAACAAAAAAAGATGAGCGTATCACTCAAACCAAATAAAAAAATAAAAAAACTAAAATGATCCAACAAGGACGAATGCAGTGAACTGTTATGCTTCCATGGTAGGGGTGAGTGGGGAATTAGGGGGCTCATCTTTCTCCTCTGTGTCAGACAGTGTATGGCATAGTGCTGAGAGCACGGGCATGGGTGCATCCTCAAAATGGGGTTGAGGTGGTAGAGTGGCTCTTGCAGCTTGAATTTGGCTATAAGGAAGGTGGTGATATATTTGGATAGGGCTTTCTCAGCTTCAAGGCGAACTTTGGGTAGGGTGGTGATGTTGTTGCTGGTAATGCGGGTCTTGGGGCCAAATTTTGGTGCCCATTGCACCTTTTTATGTTGCTTTGTTGGCAACTTAGTGGAATTAGAGGAATTCTTTTTTATGAATTTGATTCATGGGGGGAAGGACAAGGAAGTTACTCCTTTGTCCAAGACTGCAATTGATTTCACTACGGCCTTATGGAGGGTGTGACAATCAGGGGAGGCAACAGCATCTTTGGTGAGTTGGTGGTCACTCTTGAATTTATCAGCATTAGAGCATAGAGCATAGTGCTTAGTTGGAAATTGTGTTGCATAATCTTCGTTTAGGAACATTTTGAGGCCAGGGGCCTTGACTGAGTCAGGGACAGAATTTCCCAAATCATTAACTTTCTTAAAATAATTTTAGGAAATTTGGTTGAAAATGATAGGTTGATCAGCATATAGGTGGGCTGGATTGGGTAGCGAATGGACTTTTTGAAATTACTGGGGTCCATGTTTTCTTCTGATTAGTTGAAGTGGGAGTGGGGCTTTACATGTAGGTTCCTTATTTGGCTGAATCAGTGTCAGTTGCATCTACCATTTTGGGTGGAGGGGGAGGGAGGATTCTTCCATTTGAAAAAAGTTTTTATGTCAGCAATGGGAGCATCATGGGGGAGTCAAGCGTGTGGGCTCCAGATCAGGCTATGGTGGGGAATTGAAACTTCAAGTGGTCCAGGTCAAAAAAAATGGGGCAGATCATGTGCCCTTTGTCTACTCTGGCTCATAAAGGGTGGCAGGGCTGGAGGGAACATTAATGCATGGGGAATTTGAAATGGCATTTTGGTTGATAATGGGTGTATAGTTTCAAAGGCGCGAGGGCCTGCAAGTCAGTTGGCTCCATTGGGAACCATAAATCGTAGAATGGGGTCAGCACCATATACTGACAACCCAGTTTAGTTCATTGTATAAAGTCTCAAGGGGGAGGTGAGTGGGGAGGCCTGCAATTTAAACCACAAAAGTGGTGTCATCAGGCAACTGGGTATGAGTGGTTAGGATGGGGATTCCTGGAACACCAGGGGAATGTTGGCTTCAATTGCAGCATCAGCTTCACTGGTGAAGCTGAGGTCAAAGTACTTCTTTTAGGGGCAAAAGTCAATAAAGCCTGCAGGCTGCATAAGCGCTTGATCTAATTCTAAGATATATCTGCCGTTGTAGGGAAACAAGTTGCCATATTCAACCCAGAGGATGAATCACATCTTGCTTCGGGGGAGCACAATGGGGCTATAAGGCACCATTTGAGAATGTGCAAGGTGGTGGGAGAGATCCTTGGGGGGAACATATTGACCCAAGGTATTGGGGGGTTGGTTGACCTGTTTAAAAGTGTTCCCTATGGGCGTAAGATGCTAGGGGTTTTTCACCGCTGCCCCATTTTGGAGCAGCAGGCGGTATGACCAAGGACATTGGGGTTTTGCTGTGTGTCAGTTTTTTTTGGATCTTTTTAGTTCTGCTGTGATTTTTAAATTAACTCAAAAGTGATATCAAGTGGAAAGAAAATTGTTCTTTGTGCAGTTATTATTAAGGATTTTAATGGTCTTACTTTGTTAACTTTATTTGTCAAGATCCCATGATTAAATCTATAGCCAAGAAATTTTTTGTTTTACTCAACTGATCTAACACATTGTCTATTTTAAGAAAAGGGTAGGAATTCTTTTTATTTTTTTTAAATGGTGTAGTAAATCACTACTCAATTGTTTACATCCTTTTTATTAATTATCAGTATTGGGCTAGCCCATGGGTTTAAAAGGGCACAAAAAATCAATGCTTAATCAACTTGTTTATATTGTCCATATCCAAAGCTTCAGCGGCCTTTGATCTTTATGCTGGCCTCATTTATAACAGTTGAGTGCCCCATATTGACCTTATATATCACGTTTGTTGCACATCTGAGATTTTGATAATCCTGGGAGAATATTAAAGACTTTTCTAATGACTTAATTAGTTCTTTCTGCTGGCACACTGTTTTTTTGGCCAGTTGGTCACAATCCACCAATATGTGAGCATTTTCATTAGGACTTTCTGCGAATACCATATCAGATACTGTCCCTAAAGCCATGTTATATCCTACCTTCCAGTATTGTGATTTAATGGGTGAATGCAAAGGTTTGATTTTTTGTAACTTGAATCAGATCTTCTACCAGATTAGCTATCAACACTCAAATTTCCTTGTGACCTGGGATCATGATCCCAACTACCCCAGGGCTCAATCCTAAACTTTCTCCATAGGGCTTTAATTTATGCATATAGTTGTTCATGAATTTCCAAAGCTAACCCTGTGTTAAATACCATCTGAATTTCAAGTGAAACAATAATCAGAGATCTGGCCTGCAATGGTATTCCTCAGTTCTCACTGATCTGGGTCAGCATTTCTCAGCTTTTTTCTCCTGTTTAATTTGTATCGTTTTAAGATAACCCCATCCTTATAAATTATGTTCATGAAGGTATTATTTGTTAACAGAAGCTTTCCTTTTGGCTGGTAGAGCAAAGAAACGTTTGACCCAAAATATCAAGAAGTCTACTTCAAAATTTGCATTAAATGCTATATTTTCTGAGTATTTTATCCCAATAAGTTTGTCATAATTCTGACTTGACAATACTATATCAGGCACCAAAAAACCAATGATCCTAACTGGAGTGGTAGTGAGCTGAAGGCTCCACAGAAAATCATTGTAGCAGGGCCAACTTTCCAATTTCCTTTTTATGTTCCAGATCTTGAAAGAATCTTCATATGTTTCATCAATTTGCTTGAAATGATGTCAATTGGGTGCCCCATTATCACCTTTGTTCTCATTTTTATCCAATATACAAAATTTTCACATATGTGCATTCAGAGTTTTTGTAATATAATGTATTTACTGAGTGATTAAGTGGTATCAGATGCTTAGTATAATAGAATAATTGATTAGGATGACAAATAAAAACCTAAATGGAACTAGTGGGTATGGATACATCATGATCATCAAGCTTTGACATAAGCAACTCTTCACTTTTGGGATTTCTTAACTCTTCAAATAGCTGATGTGCATATGGTTGAGTGACCGCCTTAACAATTTCTGGCTTAATAATCTTTGCTTTGGCTCTGATAGTGGCTTTAATATTAGAATTTACTCTTAATAGAGAGGGTCTGATATGAAATCATTCACAAATAGATTGGAAAAATCTATTCCCTCTTGAGGTTTATCTGGCGGATCTGGACTGACTGCAGATCTAGATCATTTCTTAAATAGACTGCAGGGCCTTTTCTCATTTACTTTATGACTTCACTTGAGGATAAACCAGATTCACCTATTCCTTAAAGTGTTTCCCAGAATTAATAGGCATCATGTTCCAATTTTCTGCATTTAATACAAGTGGTTTGTAGCTTATTACACCTTTATGATCTTCAAATCTTTTTGTTCATGATTTACAAACTATTTATTATGTACATTAGGTTTCCCCATGTTTTGAGTATTCTTAATGAGATTAGTCTTAGAATTCAGTTGAGTTCATCAGATGTTGAGCCTAACATTTTAAGATATTCTGTTATTTGCAAAGTAGAAGTCTATTGAACAATGCCAAAACCATACCTTTATGTAGGTCATGATAGGGTTTAGGTGCCACTTGCATGATGATGAGAGGTTCATATTGGAAAATACTTTCGCACCTGTCAGTATCTGTGCCTCTTGGAAGAATTTGTTTGGCAAAAGCTGTTAAAGATGCTTAAAATTGGGACTTTATCCTCATAAATTCTTGTTTACGGTTAGCCATTAATTCCAGACTAAAAAACTGGATAGGGAGCAGCATCCATTTTGAACCAAAAAGGGGCCAAAGGCCCAAGTGGACCCCCTGTCGCAGTTGAGTGACCTGGCGCACATGGTTGATGAGCGCTGGGTGACTGCCCTTCCTATTAGAGATATTCAGATCTCTCCCCTCCCCCTCCCTAACCCTGGTAAAATTAATAGAGGGGACCTGCCAGGAGATTATGCAGGCCAGGGGCCATGGGTAGGCCCCTGGGACCCCTCACTCACCAGGGGAAACTTACCAAAATTTTGAAGAAACAGCCAGTGCTAGTATTGGAGCCCAGTCTGCAAATTCTGGGCTAACGGAGCCAGTCCAGACTGGTCAGGTCCAAAAATCAGATCAGAACTCAATTTGGGTTTCAAACCAGGTTATGAGTAACTCGGACCAGTTGCCCCTACCCCCCAGAATGGATCTGGGAAGTTCAGATTGTGTGGACAATCAAATTGAGAGTTCAGACTAGGTTGCAGATGACCGGGCACCAAGGCCACACCTCCCTGGGATGAATCTGGGAAATTTGAACTGCGTGAGCAGCCCAAATATAAATGGTCAAGGCCCAGATCAGTATCATCAACCTGGGCTGGCCCCAAAAATTCAGGAAAATCTGCAAAAGTTTTTTTATTTTTGCCAAGATTTTGGGCATCCCTCCACTCCCCCACCCGCCAGCCAACCAAACACCATCACTGAACCTCAATCACCCAATCCCTCAGCCTCCCCACTATGCAATTCTCCCAATACTTAAGGCAACTGCCCTGCGATGAGCAGTTGTCAGTTCATTCTCTATTCTCCCCATGCTTTGCGCTAAAATAAAGCCCAAATACCCCAAACGCCTTGCCGCAGACTCCACCTGTTTGATTTATTGTTCAAAATTCTGCTGATCAATCTGACAAAAGTGAGCCACCGCCCAAATAATCATCCTGATGATCGCTGAATGGGTCATCCAGTTGCTCGACCCTGCCACATGGCATTGGATCATATCTGCAGTAAACCGCCTTGTTCTTGATGATGGAGTCGACTCTCCATCCATTTTTGTGTAACCATCAAATGTGAACCTGTCCGTTTGCTTCGCCTTTGGGTTTTCTGAGAGCGCTCCCCTATTGGAGCAGCCTCAGGGCGCCCCCGCCCTGATGCCCGCGGGCTTGCCCCCCACACCTGGCTCATCCGCCACTAATCCCACCCACCTGAGGGTTCCAGAGTACCCCAACCAAGGGGGACTAGGCCCTAATGCTCGTCGCGGGTCCGTTTACCCCTCTGACAGCACCCCTGCCCGCGCGGTGGGCCCTGTGCTGCTCTTCTCTGGCGCACAGACTCACCTACCCATAACCGAAGGCCAGCTACTGCAAACCCTGGAGGAGTCATTGTCCTCCCCGCCTCTCCCATCCTTGGGGGTTGCCCCCGCAAGACTCGCGGTTGCCCCCATTGCAACCATCTGGTTTGCCTTGGGGGCCTTTGGTACATTTATAAACATTTACTTTCCTCATGTCCCCAATAGATCTCCCCTTCTTCTAGTCGCACTGACTGCTGTGCCCTTGGCATTCTGGGCTCTCCGCTGGGTGCTCACACACCCTGACTGAGAGCCCAGTCTAACTCTTATCAGCTGCTTCCATGACATAATGAACAACCAACAACCTCAGCCTTCTCCTCCCTCCTCGCTGGAACTGGCAAAGCGTTAGCCTACTCCCTAACCCTAAACATATTCTCTCTTTATACCTGGCCTTCTCCTGCTGGTCAGCTACCTCATTCATCCAAGCGTGCTACCAGTTTGTGTTGACCTGGTTCCCACCACGCCGAGCCCTGGCAACAAGTGTCACCCCATCAGTCAATATGATAGGGTTGGAAGTCCCCCTATCTCTTCTGATGAGGTGGCCAACCAAATCCTGGGTGTCCTTGCAGAACTTCAGGTGCGCTTCACCACCAATGGGGGGAAATCTCCTCTTCCTTCTGATGCCCAGCAGAGCGTAGCTCTCCTTGACGCCCTAGATGGGGATGCCCGCCGCTGGGTCAGGGGAGTGCTCCGCTCTGCTGCTAAGTCTGGGAACCCCACCCCCCTACTGGCGCTGGTCACTTCAGCGGTCCAGGCCCCTGAGTCTAGACTGGCGCGCCTCCTCCATCTCTTCACACTAGGACAGACAGCCACGGACCTACCCTCCCTGATTGAAGTCTTTGTGGTCCTGGCCCCCACGGTGCCCATCCCCCCTGAAAATTGCCATCTCCACCTTCTGAGCTGCCTTGGACCCCACTGCGGCTGCCCATGCATCTTGGGACCCCCTCCCCAGGTCCTTAGAAATTGCATTCTCTGTAGCTCGCGCAATTGGGGCCAGGCCTTTCCATACTCCTGCGTGCACTGTCACAGCTCTTGAGGGGCCGCGTGCCACCCCCTCTCCCCCTGCCAGTGGTTGCGGCCAAGGGAAGCGCCCCCAGGTCTCGCCGCCCTCTGCGCTCCCTCTGTACTCACCTTGGGTACCCTCCCCCCGGAAGAGCCCTTGCCTGCTGCACCCCCTGCTCTCACCCCAGATCAGGAGAGTGGGTCCTCAATCTACCAGAGCTCAGAGCCTGTGCATCCTGGCGCTATCACCCCCCAGTTAACCCAGAGACCCCCTCGAAGAGAGTGGAGTGGGCATACGCATCAACCCTTGCTGCCCCATTTGGGACAAGGATGAAGCAGAAACCCCTCCCCAGTTACAGACCTTCTCAGTGCCTCTTGGTCAATCTCTTCTAATGATGGGTCATGCTCCCTCCTCTGCTGCCCTCTCTCTCGCCCACCCCCCAATAAAGAAGATCAAGCCTACTCCTTTTCCCTATCTTCTTCTCCTTAGAGTCAGGTGAATTTACCGTGCAAGCCCTCCTTGACACTGGAGCGGCAGGCAAATTTATTGACCGCAGTGTGGCGCATTCCTTGGACCTGTCGATAGAAGAAGCCTCATCAGTCCTGGGCACTTCATCGGAACTCATGAAGTCATACCACGTCTGAAATCATTGCACTTCTCTGTCCATGACTTTGGGTTCAGTGACCACTTCTCAGCCATACAGGACTTGCTCTACCACGTAATCTTGGGGGTGGGCTGGTGGCGGCGACAGCAGGTCCACATTAATCTTGCTAATAACTCCTTGTTGTTTTCAAACCTCAAGTTGAGTGGAGAGTTTCCCTTGTTGAAAACCCTCCCCATTGACACATCCTTCAGCTCTATTTCCCCTCTGGATCCTGCTCCTATTGACCTCCCTTCAGACTTCCCACCCTTCCTAACCCCCTATAAGTCCATCTTTGACATGTCGCTGGCTTCCAAGCTCCCCTTCTTTCTGAATATGACTTTAAATTTCGGCTGACGGTCGACCTAGTTAAGTTCATTTGCCCCCTTTACCCCTACACTGAGGAAGAGGACAAGGATTTGGAGACTTGGCTAGACGAGATGTTAGAGAAGGGGTGGTGTCATGGAAATGGCAGAAGAAGTTTAGACTGGCCTGCCAGTCGGGATGCGTGAGCACCCAAAAATCAAGCCATAATGCCAGTGGCACTGCTGGCTGTACGACTTGATATGGAGCTGGGAAACGTGATACCACGAAGTGGTGGTGCAACAACAGGGTGAGGAGTATCCTAACGACAAACCACACTGAAACCATTCCCAGCTCAGTGGTTCTAGCTGCTAGAGGTGGGAATACTGGGATAGTTTTGACGAGATTCTTGGCTTGAGAGGCCATCTTATTGGGGGTGATAAGGATATGTATTCTTTCTTTCCATTGATGGACATAGGGCCATAAGATCCCCGTGTATTGTTGCTGGAAGTTCATAAGAGTGGGGTTTTAAATCTAAAAGTGTCATACTCGCTGGGCCCAATTGGCGATGGAGGGAGCCATAGTGACCAAAAGAATTGGTAAAGCCCACCCAGAGTGCGGGGTGATGGGCCACCAGGGAAATGCCATCTGGGATGCGGTCATAACGGAAAATAAAAAATTTGGTTTTTTTAGGTAAAATATTATTTGGAAAGGAAAAAAAGAAAATCGACCAACAATTTTCTCAGTGCCATGAAACTGATTAAATAGTGGTCAATTGGGTAGTGACAGGATGGGGTTGGGGTTCATAAAATCGACCTAACTGGAGAATTGTTCAATAATGGGCGGGTTATTCTTTGGGAATTGACATTGCAAAATTCGGCAGTGGGCTAAGTCTCTGTTGGTTTGACCTCAAACTTCTGAACCAAGGCTCGACTACATTTCCAATGGTTAGTATGATGGCGTTTGGCCCAATGGGTGACGGGAATCCCCCAAGGCCATCCCATATAGGGATGGGTCTATTTGGTTGGGACTGGGTTTGGGATGGGCAGCCTGCCCATGCTTGGTCATTTAACCGTTCATTTGGTCAACAGCAGCACATTGGGCACAACGCCTGAATTACTATCAGAGGGCTTCAAACCCTTTAATGGCACCTGATATTTGTTCTACTGGTTTAGTGATTAAATTGGAACTGTTGGGCGATCCAGCCAATATCTCATTCTTCATGCTTTTACAGCCATTCGAATTTTGGGCATCAGTCAGATTGTCAGCTGAATTAGTTCCAACCAGTTTCAATTCAGTAATCTCAGCACAGATTTCACTAATTCCCTGAAACAGCTTTGCTGAGGTAGTGTGGGTATTGGGGGTGGGATCTGAAGCGGATGAGCTGTCACCCATCGCTCATCTACTATGTGAGCAAGATCGCCTGAGTGATGAGAGGTACCGCCATCCTCCTCAGTGTCTTTTTATTTTGGAACGGGAAGATGACCTGATAGAGAGCCAAAGGACGTTCCCCAAGACTTACATTACCCTTTCCTTTTTCCAAAGGAATGGCACCCCCACTGGTTAACTGCGTCAAAGCCATATTCTTGTGTGCTTTAGGTAACTTGATAGCCATAATCATCACGATCTTCTGAGGAGGGCGGGGAGCCTCAGAATGGATGCATGAAAAGCTTCGACCATGGCCATGCAATTCGCGCAATCACACGCCTTAACCCAACTATTTTTGTAGGCTGGGTATCCTTTCCAGGCCACGAGATATTGGACTGAACGTCATAACTTGCAAAATGCCAGGATTGCCTCTACCTCAACTTCTTCCTCATTATTGACAATGATTGGTTCTGGGTCCATGGGAATTACACCCTTGAAGGGTGACAACTGGGAAACATGGAAAACTGGGTGCTGCTTTTAATGTGTGGGAAGCTTCAAGCGGAACGCCCCATTACCTAATACTTCCTCCACTAAGTGAGGACCCAAATGCTTACTGGTGAACTTGCGGGAAGGGATTTGAATTCACAAATGGTGGGTATCAAGCATGACGTAAGAACCCACCATAAAGTCATGACCTGGAAGGTGCTTACAGTCTGCGAATTGCTTATAGTCATCAATGGCTTTGGTGAGGTGTTCCTGCACTAAGGCTTGAGTCGATTGAATATGGGTAGCATGATCCACGGCAGCTTGAACCTCAGGTTGTAAGCATGCCCTGACTAAAATTGATGGGTTATAACCCAATGTTGATTCATATGGTGAAAACCCCGTGGATGCATGGATCCCATTACTGTACACAAATTGAGCAAGAGGCAAGTCACCAGCCCAAGTATCCTGCGCTGCTGCAGCATAGCAACGCAGGTACTGTTCAAGAACTTGGTTAACCCGCTCAGTCTGACCGTCAGATTGGGGTTATACGCCATGGATTGACAGGGGGTTATTTTCAGGATCGATGGGAGTTCACTCCAAAAGCATGCAGTAAACTGAGTACCCTGGTCACTAATGATTTCCTGGGGAAGACCGAACATTGAGAACACATGTCGTACAAAAAGATGGGCAGTTTCTTCTGATGTAATCACAGAAGTGCAAGGGATAAAAAGGGAAAATTTTGTAAAGCGATTCACCACTACCATCACCGCTGTGAACCCATTAGAACAGGGGAGATTTATGATAAGATCTATGGATACCAAGGTCCATGGACCTTCCGCCTGCTGTAAAGGGTGCAGGAGGCCATTCTTACTGGAGTGATATGACTTGGCCCTAGCGCAAGTAACACAATCGGTGATCCAAGCTGGGACCTCTTTGGTCAGTCCTGCCCAATTGAAGGTTCGCTTGATCAGATTGATACATTTACTGTCACCGGGATGTCCGACCATGGGGGGATCATGGTGTGTGTGGAATACTTTCGGGCAGAAGGAGGGGGGAACCCAAACATGAGAACAGAAGTAAATGAGTCCCTCTTCTAAGGAGTATAGGGAGTGTTTGGGACTCGAGTGAGCCAACTGCTCAACCAACTCCACGCCCTCAGGACAGGCCGTTTGACCAGCTAACACCTGAGCCAATAACAGATCTTTGGGAGACAACGCGGCGGAGGAAACAATGGAGTGAACTATCAACAGAATCTGAGTGGCAGGGATCACAATAACGAGATCCACTTCCTCAGGTTCCAAGGGACAGTGAGCAGGACTATGGCTTATGGGGAAGGACATTGAGCGCACCTTTGACAAATTCATATTTGAAGTTAAAGCTGCACAGGTCCCAATAGGTTTGGGCCTGCCGGTGAACCAATCTTTGAGATTTGCAGAAATACAAGAGAGCCTGGTGATCCATGCGAACCATAAGCTCATGACGAGCACCTTGCAACAGGTACTACAAAGAGTTAATGCCCATGCAACAGCAGCTAGTTCCTTGTCATAAATGGCCTAAGACTGCTCCATAGTAGTGAATTTTCAGGAAAAATAAGTGACCGGATGTTCAAGACCATCGTGGTCCTGAAGCAGCACTGCGCCCACTGCTGCCAATGAAGCATCACATGTGACAATATATGGTTTGGTGGGATTGGCATGTTTCAAAATGGGAGGAGACACAAACACCTCCTTGATCTATTCAAACGCCTGCTGGCATTTGGGGGTCCAACAAAATGGTATGTTTTTTCCAGCGAGGGGATGGAGTGGGGCGGCCAACTGGGAAAGTGCGGGGGAAAAAATTTTCAAAAAAATGATAGTTCCCAAGAAACTCCGAAGTTGCTTCTGTGTAGTCAGAGTTGGCCATTCTCAGATACATATAATTTGCTAGGAGGGATAGCGACACCTTCTTTGAGAACCAGGTTTCCAAGAAATGTGACCTCTTCCTTATAAAACTCACACTTGGAAGCTTTGAGGAACATCCCTGCTTTATGCAAAGCGACCACCACTGCTTCCAAGTCAATAGCGTGTTGTTCAGGAGTTGGGGAATCAACTAGAATATCATTGATGTATGCAATAGCACAAGAGAACTACAGATCCCCTAACACGTTGTCAATCATTCGTTGAAATGTAGCAGGAGCATTTTTCAACCCAAAGGGCATTACGTGAAATTGAAAAAAATGCCTTGAATCATTCATAGATTGTGGTCAACCATTCCTGGCCTTCCATCACCTGAATTTGGTTGAAAGCGTTCACCAGATCCAGTTTCAAAAACACACGGGATTTGGCAATTGCCTGACTGATTGTCTGCTCTAAAGGCAATGGGTAGGGATCTGTAACTATTATTTTGTTTTTTTAGAACTAGATGGTACCCACCCAGGGGGGATTCATCGATGTTTATTGATTTACGCCTGGGCTCCTAAGAGCCTGAGGCAAGGGAAGGGGAGGGAGGAGGCATCGAGAAAGGGAGGGGGGTTTGCGCGCCAGAGCCGTGCTACAGTGACAACTGAGTGAGGGAGGGTTGGCGACATAGTGCAGATCTTCAGGGACATCTCAAAGTGTACCTGAAAGTGGGCGATCATGTGTGGAAGGGTCCACACCTGCTGGTCAAAGCCAGCACGAAGGAAGGAGTTATGGATGGTCCAGATGGCTGTGGCATAGGCGAGGACACGGAGGGGTCGGTGGCAACCAGGCAATGTCTGCTCAAACATGAGGTCTTGCACAGGATGTCCAGACCAGAGCTGAGCATGGAGGAGCGCGCGGGCCTTTGGACAAAATGCGGCAACACCTGGACAGGTGAAAAAACGATGAAGGTGGGAGTCAATAGGCTCTGCACAGCGGGGGCAGCTTCGGTGCTGGAAGGTAGGGCCAGTCCGGTCCCCTGTCCTGTATGAACAGTGGAGCACCCTCCATAAGGTGTTGGACACCTTTGCTGACAGGATGGGGTGATAGACGTCCTTCCACAATTCCTTAAGGTCGAATCTCATGGAGGGAGGGAGGAGCTCAAGGAGTCTTGGGCGGATGGGAAGACGATCTTGGGGGTTGAGGCGAGTTGTGACAACTTGTCCATTGTGCACAATTGCATGGCGACGGGGGCTGAGGCAAGGGCCTTCCCTTCTGTATGGGAAGGCATGGTGGATCCGCGCACCTACTCGTTTCAGGGAAAGGAGAGCCTGTTTCCAGTAGGGGGATGAGGATGGTTTCAGGCGATGGCCTGGGTGGTTTGTGAGCCACTCCCCTAATGAGGTCAGAGATGCTCTAGGAAGACCCAGAGCTGCTGACACTGACTGGCGGAGGGCGGGCGCCCATTGGGGCATGGGGTCGCTTCCCAGCAGACAATCGGCCATAGGAACTTCAGGAAGATT
>JAKSZP010001038.1:0-14096 GCA_022478985.1 Massospora cicadina | reverse complement strand
TGTTGCTTGAGAACTACAATATAGTACAGATCGGCTAAAAGCACTTAAATTTCACCATGATCTGGCAGAAGGAAACCAGGCGCATTGACCAGTTCTAATTAAAATTGAATGAACGTGGCGATTATCTTTTCATATAATCCCTGAGAAATGGTTAAGCAATTATAGTTTCAATTATAGTTTGATGACCTGTCAGAATGGGTAGGCTTAATTAGTGTGGATGTGAATTCCATTTGATGCTATAATCTGCATTGGTAACTTCTGGGTATGGCCACTTAGACGCTGATGATTGAAGGGTGATATACCATTCTTGTACACGATGTTAAAAACCCATGCTTTGGAGCCATTAAGGCTGCATCCTTATGTTTATAAAAGAGTGGCAGTATTTGTCCCAGTAGGTCCAACTTATTTTCCAAAGTTGCTTTGAATCCATATTTCTTCAAAAAAGATGTCCAAATTAGTAAAGTCGCTGTTCTGTTAAAAGAATTTGATAACATAAGCAGAATTTTTTAAGGAGTCAAAATTAAGTGGTATCAGACTGTATGCTCCTTCTAAAGTTTATTCTGGGGTCCAGAGTTACCATAGATTTAAAATGATCTATGTTCGGAGCAAGCCACAATTTTTTACAGTCAAGTGGACACAATATTAATTGGTGCACCATTGTCTACATTAGCTCGGACTTAAAGCTCATTTATAGTTAAATCAATATAAGTAACTTATAAAGATAAGCATTAGTAATTTTATAGCAAGTACAACCACTATGTCCGCTTGAAATAAATTTCATAGTTCTTAGTATACTGAGGACTGGAATCCTTCAAGGCCACAATAGGTACCGCCACTTGAGCCCAGTGAACTTGGGAGTCTTATTAGAAGGAGATGGAATTTCAAGTGGCTCCAACTGTTGGATATATGGATTTGACACTACTTTCTTAATGACTCAGTAGCACGTTTTTCATTTGAACGGGTGGTCACCATTACGCTATTATTTGCTGACAAGAAACAGAAGAAGGCGTCTTGATGTAATCATTCATAAATCTCACCAGGGAGTTTTCAGAGATTAATTCTTTTCTGGGATTTTGTTAATGGAGGCGGAAGTAGGAAATCCTAATTCTATTCCACCTTGTTTTTAAAATTAATCATCTAGAGGGTACACAGCATTAATCCAGGGTTTAGTAACCTTACCTTATGACAACAGTTAAAAAATGATTAGTTTTTCTGTAATTGTAGATACTCTGACTAACATCAGACTTATCTGAATGAGGGTCATAAGCCAAGGGAAATCCTTTTTGGGGAAATGGCTTAAGCTGCAGTTCGCAAGGCTCCCTATAACTCTTATTGAGTGCCCAAAAGTGATGGTGCACTGCTGGAGATAATTCACCATAAGGCTGATACCATATTCTTCACTCAACACGGGAAGCATTACCCAATAAAAGTCTTGATATGGCTTACAGACATAGCGTAGAGCAATTTGTGCATCAAATCATTGATCACGTTAGTACTATATAGCGTATGAGCTTTCTTAATAAAAAACGTTCTGAAAGAGTTTTCTTGGTTTCAGCTTTTCTTCAAAATAACAATAAGTAATTAAGTCTTATTAGTGGTCATTCATACCGCCTCAATGAACTCCTTACTAAGAAGTCCTTAGCGTTGTGGTAGGTTACATCATTCTTCTGTAGTTTAAGCATTACCAACCTGGCTTTCAGTGTTCAGTGAGTTAATCAAAGTTGACATCTTAGTGATCTAAGATGACATGCAATGTTAATCTTAAAGAAAGAAAAATTTGTGTCATATTGGGCTTTTTATCAAATTTTGGTAAGTTGATAGGGTTTAAATGAACTGGAAATTCATGCTGGTAGGGCCAAAGGCCCTGGGTTGCTCCTAGTTGAGTTCCCAAGTGGCGGAGATGAAATGTAGGCGTAAATTGGCTTTGAACTTCTGGAGCGGTCTGGATAGAAGCGCATACAGGAATCAGCCTGGAAAGCCATCAGGGTTTCACGCTAGTTGGACAGGAGGTTCATAATAAATTGGGTCAGATTGCTCATGGGGAGGAGTCACTAGCATATCTAGATGAGCTGACTCCCAACGACTAAAGCGGAGGTAAAGACCATAAGAACTTCCTGCGGTCCCCATACCTCATCACTTTAGATATTCACTTCCAACAGAAAAGGTTTGGTATTGCCATTGATAATATTAGCAGCCTGGCCAGCCGATTAATTACTAAAAATAGTCCCACATGGTAGCAACATGGAAGCATTCCATCTGTAACATAATTTCCATACTATCAACTTTTTGGGTAGTCTGGAAAACAACTTTTATGTTAAAAACCAATCACAAGGGATCTGACCTTCTGGCCCTTCATATTTTCTTCTAATTCTAAATCCTCCAGGAGTTGATATAAATTTTTAGCAGAGTGAACAGTTCTGGTCATATTAGAATACAAACTCTTGAGGCGGTATTCATGTGTCTTTGGTAATTTTAGCAAATTCTTTTTTAATTGACAGTTGTGACTAATTATAATATGAAAGTTGGAAGCGTGAGCTATAAAACCACTTGTACTTTACAAACATCATTGAACTGGTTCATAGGGCCGCTGAGGTGACCTTTTTAACTTCAATCAATTGTACTAAATTGACTGGGAGGATCCATTTCATGGATTCAACATTAATTATACTTGATTAAATCGAACTATAGGAAACTAATACAAGTTCAATGTAGTTAAAAGCGCAATTTGATGTTCAGCTCTTAGGCGTTAAATTTTTTAAGGACCAGTGATTAAGCTCAAATTTTTAAGGCATCTGTTTGTAAGAAGCAACCTTAGTTTATAATTGTAAAAAGAACACAACTTAGCAAGAGGTATCTTTATTATAATATACAGGAGAACACAATGTAGTATTAGATAGTGCTAAAGACTCAACTGCTCGCTTTGAAATTGCTTCTTTAGCTAGGTTCCATCTATTAATGTAGGATAAAATCCTTTCGTACTTAGAATTCAGCAGAGATATCCCCCTTCAACTAGATTTCCTATTAGTTCTTTACTATATACTACGGTGCACTCAAAAGTTGTAGATTAGTGAACTAATAATCTAAATTAGGCTAATTGGCAAATCCCAAAGACTAGGAAGATTTCTATTGTGTCATGATCAACCAATTTTATTTATGGTTCTGGAAGATGGCATCATAAAAAGAGGACCTCTTGTACCAAATATTTTATGCTACATGAGGATCAAATAGAGGCTAAGAGTATAGATAAAATGGAGCAGATATAAGCGTCAAAGCCAGAAGCTCAAGCGACTGTTAGATTGAGGGAATAGATTTTGCAACGGCAGGGTTATAGGATTCAAATTACTGCATCTATAAAAGTATGGCGCTGGGCAAAAGCAACAAAAGTAATTTAATACAACTTTTGTGACTCCTTATGAAGTCAAGGGCCATGAGCTCAAAACGTCTTACATCATCAAATCCTCTCTCTAATTATTAGTGGAATGCAATTATAAAATGAATATTGCATTAAATATTCTTGGTCAAACCACTTGCAACATGGGGCTTAATTATAAAATAAAATTTACTATTAGTATTGCTAAATAGATAAGTTTATGAGGTACTAGAAGGCTATTATGTGTCAAATTGTTGTAAAAATTATGCTGGTTTATTTAAAAGGATTATCAGATTCATCAATAGGGTAATCATCCAGAATCAATGTTACTCTTATTGAGCTTTTTATTTGAGTTTTTATCAAAATCTAGCACCATATATTATCATTTCCTCAAACATTATTCTACTAGGCAAGCACAGAACTAAGAGCTATGAAACATCAAATGACGCTTTCCTTGTTGCTGTAGTTGGTAGTGAAGAATTCCAAATCCAAGCTTACCTACACCAATATTTCCACTTTTTCCAGACTTGTCAATGCCCCTTAGGGTTTGAGATAAAAACATTTTGAGAACTCCACTTCCAAATCAAAAAATATTGAGACAACTATTGAGACCTCTCAATTAAACCTGCCATCAAAGATGCACTTAAGAATTATATCAGGAATTATTGCATGTTTAGAAACTGATGGATATGCATTCTGGATTGGTCCATCATCTTCCAGTGCCACAAAAAGGACGATCCAATTTATTTGGTCAAAAGGTCATCCTCAATGGAGAACAATGAGGGCCTCAACTTTTCAGTTGATCTGAAATGATTTGATATACTCAATATAAAAACAATTGAAGTCTTCTCAGCGGTGCTTACTGACTCACCATATACAGATTAATCCTTTTACTTAAGATAGTAGTCTAATAAACCCAACTTATTCATCTTCTTCAACTGCCCTGTTAATATAAAAGCTTTAAGGCTTATTAGAATCTCAGCTTACAGTATAGAGAACAAATAAGTTGACATAAGTGTTGCTCACTAAAAGAGCCTCTGAGCAGTACGTTAAAAATGTCTATCATAAGTAATGAAGAACAATGTCAGACAATTACATGTTTGACTAAGTTAGAAGATTATTACGGTGGTGAATAAGGTAATTAGTAGACAAAATTACAGTACAAACAATCAGCAAAGCCACTTCTGTTGGAGTAATACTTTTACTCCTAATCATTGGCCAAATGTCTTTGATTTTAAAGCGTTGACTCCTTCAATCCTCCAGCGAAATAGCACAACTCCCTGGGAAGTCCGCCCAAGCACCAGCTTAAAATTGGTGCAATTTCCTTAAAAAACCACCCCCTTTTTATAGACCTGTAGGGGTTCAGGGGGATAAAAATATTTTTCCCATCAATCAGTAACTAAGAACTTTAGTAATTGGCTGAACCACAAAGATTTCCAGGTAGCTAATTGGTGTGATTATATTAATTGCTGTCTCATGGTTACATCATCCCATCTGACAATACAACCCTCACAATGAAAGCCTTGTTGAGGCAGAAAAATTCTTAAGAGTCCTGATTGGCTCAATTCTCACTTATCTATATTTAACAACCTCTTGCCTATTCTGTATCTGGCAATCTTCAAATAGCCCTGATTTACCAAAAATATTAGTAGTTGACATTATAATAGGGGATCGCTTTTTACCCCAAATTTTGATATTAATAAAAATTCAAAAAAAGTCCAGCTTGTTTGTGATTTATTTATCACTTTAACACAAAAAACTAACGCCATTAATGTGAGTCTAAGTATTCCTCCCTTTGTGAAAATATTGTGATTCAGGTCTTAAGCACCTGCAAGCTAATTAACTTACCAAGATTCAGAAAATAAATTATAGCCAAGAAAATCAAGTTACCAATTGGTCAAGAAGTTAACCCAATGAATCAACATGATTCAATATAGAGTGACTCCTAGGAAGCCTGAAAGCTTTAATTTTGAAACACATCTTTTTTCATCCTACCCTCAGCTTATCAAGCCCAGTATCAACTTTAGAATAAGAAAATTAACAATCTATTAAGCAGTTATGGATGGTATATACTATGTGGGAGGCGATTCTATTTATCTTGAGTCACACTTTGTACATTCTACGATGTGAGATTTGTATTCCTTGGCTCTCCTGAAAATAGGAGAATTATTCATCAGAACTGAATGTCATATTTAAAATTTTATCCATACATACATCATATTCTACAAGTGGTAGGACTGTATTACCTTAAATTAGCATAATAGCTAGGGCTTACCCAAACCCTGTGTTGGATATCAGGATATTGAACATTATGGGATGAATATTGACCATTTCAACTAGCATGACAGAATAAAAGCCTTGACCTGATTGGTCAAAAAAGCTACTTCAATTATTTATATGGAAAAATCAATAGTCAGTAAGGCTCAAATTGATACTAGGAAAATTCTGTTGTATCAATTTGAGCCCAAGATACACTGAGTGAAACCCCGCTTAATTAAAATGAAGGATCTTTAGAATATCAAGCGACTATTATTCAAGGTGGCACCTGAGGCAGTAATTTTAAGACAAACCTGCAAAAGGGTAAGAATCAATAATCTTCAATAATTGGCTTAAATGACACAAGTATTATCCGAATCGGTACATTCAACATACACTCTTACAATATAAAAATGTGCTACAGGGTATCATACCATCCAGCATGCATCACCTGACAAGAAGCCTCCCACCCAAATTTCACCCTCTATTCTTAATAATCCTTTTCTTTTTGGGGATTATATTGTTATATGTGACATATAAGAACCCTTTATATACTACAATAAAGTTAAATCATTAATCCTATATCTCAAGTTGTTACTTGATTTCAACAAGTCCATTTTGCAATACTTACCATAGGATATATACTCTATCTGATAGAACATAAGTGATAACTTGGCACCCTTTAAAATAAAGTTTTTATTTTCATATACCTTAGATGGCTTTAAGTATTGGGTATCAGCTTTATGGGCATAGCACCATTGAGCTCAAAAACGGAAGCTTAACAGGCTGGTGATCACTACAGGGGGATCATCCAAAGTTTAAAATACCCGCTCCTTATCAGTAACACCATGGAAGGTATCCAATTGATAGTGTCACCCTCTGGGTGCAAAATGGAAATGTTGAAGAATATGACCAAATGAGAAGTCCTCCCATCATTACATTTGAGAAATTCAAGAAAAATTCTATGGAGATTCCTAAATCTTGTCATCTGACATGGATTTCAATGAAGGGGTTCAAGACTTACTTTATGGAGTCATTGATCCAGAAGAAAGAAACAGATGTGAGAGCACCCGCCATTGAAAGGACTCTCATGAACTTATATAATACAGTGCTCTAACAGAGAGCTATGAATAAAGTGCGGTATTTCTCACTATATCTTGTGATTTATACATCCTGCGCTCTATAATATATAACGCATTTAATAGGAGTTGATACTGAGGAAATTTGCCATCATATAAATAGTCAAGGGGCCATACGGATGGCCTACAAACATGTATATGACTATGCACCACAAAATATAGATGTCGTCTGCTGTTTGACAAAAGAAAACTTTTTCTACATCATGTGACTCTATAACCAAATGGGGACCATCAATTCTGGTGTTATCAAGTATGTGGAGAAATCTATGAAGCTTTTAAAAAGGGCACCTCAGAGTAAAAAAACCAAAAGTTTACTGACGCTTTCACCCAAGTGCTCTGAAAACAGATAATGAAGCCCATGGTGAATTGGCAGCTCAATCTTCTACTAAACATCAGGAGAAAGAACAGTCATCCTCCTCAAGTCTCAACTAGAGCGATACCTATGATAAATTGATGAGCTGGAGCCAATCGAGCCTCTGAGACTCCATCAATATCTCAAAATATTTCTTGAGTGGCCCATGTTGAGAAGGATCTGGCATCCTGGATGAATCAGGCATCTAATATCTATATTACTGGATATAACAAGTTGGAGAGCGACATGAGAGTCAAGTCACACAGTCTTGAGAAAATAATCAAGTCTACCATCACCTCAATGAAGCTGAACAATGCTGGAACACTCTTACAAATGAGCTTAAAACTAGGCCAATAAGCCTTCTTAAAGAACTGACTGAAAGGAGATGAAGGAGGACAATAATTGAGCATTGGAGTATAGAGGATAAGAGCAAGCTTTTGTACACTTAGCACTCATCTGCTTGCCAACAAATTCATGGATTGGCATCCGCATTAAGAAATTGGAGAATGGTAAAGTCATTCTTGAGAGAAGAAGTAAACTTCTGGTTGTTAGGCCAAGACATATTTTGGTGAAAATGTAGCGACATCTCAATCCTGCACAGGAACAATTACTTCAACTCTGATGTCAAGTTGAACAGAGCAACACACGTACCAAGAGTACATTATCTGAATCACCCAGAGTACACGTCATCAATGGATTGGAGGCAACTATCTTTTACCTGCCTTCAAGGATAAGTTTATATCTGCCTAAAAAAGTATTGCATTTTTCCTCTACATATTTTAAGCCACAATGGAAGGTGTGACTGATCATTAAAAGGATAAGCATATTTTATCTTGTTTAGGCCATATGGCTCATGAGTTTATGGTGCTTATGTATGACCTGTATTCCTGGAGAGGATTAAAGGAAGTACTAATCAAAGAACTAAGGTCTAAGCAAAGCCTGAGTAAGAATAAACATGCCTTTATTAGAAATATGCTAGAACAAAATGAAATGCTTGATAAATTTGGTAATTACTTCTATTAAGAAAAAAATGTTGCTGACCTATCAAATGCTTACATTGGAAAATGCCATAGCTTCCATCGTTGCTGTTATAGCTAGTAAACATGACCTAGCCATGCACGTCACATCTGTCAAATGAAGCTTTAATTCTGTCTTTGACATTATAGTTCCCTGCTCAGTTTGTTTGATATAAGCAAACCAGAGACTCCTTAAAAGCCTATATGAAACATTGAGTGTATACCATGGAGGAAGAAAAGCCTAAGAAGAAGGAGAAGCCAAGGTGTAAAAATTGCAAGTAACTATACTGAGGATAAGTGCTTTAAGAAGAATTATGACCCTTCTAAGAAGGAAAAGGAATTTCAGCTTAGTGTCAGGTACCTTTAAACCTGTCTGACCCAAAGTGAAAGAGAAACATTGCCAATTTATCATCTCACGTGCATTGAGAATGAATGCAGTGAAGACTATGAATGGGGTTATAAGGACACAGATTATTACAATCTAGGTACACCAGCTGAGCTCACCATTCCAGACCACTTAAACACTGAAGTAATCGATGACCCCCAGGTTCTCAAAGGCACTTACCTCAATTAGGTTATTGGCTGCCCCAGAATAATTGATACAGCCACAATGATGATTAATACTTTTCTCTGTTGATCTGACCCATTTCAAGCGTTCACAATCTACTGGAGATCAAGAAGAAATATTTTTAGACTGCCCAAAAAGCTCAATGCAACGTTCAGCCATAAAACGGTGTTAGCTCTCCCAGTAAAGTTTGGAGGAACTATTAAGTTAAGAGTGGTAATTCAGAAGGCTTCAGTTATGTCTGTCTTAGATATGTGATCACCTAACAATGTTGTCTCATACCAACTTATTAAGAAGATCATGATCGCCCTTGGCCTTAAATACACTAGTTATAACACCACCAGCCTAACACCACCAAGGTGATAGGTGCATATTCTTCTCTGCCAATACAATTTAGCATGTTAATTTTCTCAGCTATTGAGGTTGCCCTGGACAATAGCCAGTATGATATACTTATCAGGATGTAGACTTTTATTGAATACAAAGGTGTCATCAATCTAGAAAAATGATATTGATTACACTTCAACTATTAGTTCGCCTTGTACTGGATACTAATGACTCAATCAATAAGTATTAATCTTGTCAGGTCATTATCCTGTTTCCACTTTGCCTTTGCTATATTCTACCTATAAACAAAAAGATGAAAAGCATCACAACTCAGTAGATTCAGCAGTTAGACTACCGTTTTATTCCACCAAGAAGGTAAAAATCAAACCAGAAGAACAAAGAGTGGTTTTTACCAACATAACCCTTATTATACCCCAAACTGCTTGCAAAATATTACTAGTGTTAATGTAATAAGTAGGTTTAGACTAAGAGTTTTAACATGAGTCCTCAATCCAGTTTATCAGTGGCCTACAGAGCTACTAATTTTAAAACTAAACAACTAGTATATCTTGGTCAAAAAACCTCTAAAAATAAGAAAGTTTACTACCTCCAAATAAGATAGACAAGGTACATTCTACTAAACTCACCTTGTTTTTTGGCTTAACTGCTGATAAATCAATTTGCATCATCCCTCAAGTCCAGAGATCTGATAAGCTAAGTCAGGAGGAATTTGATAAAGTGCAAAAATCATTTGAAGGCTATTGTGAACTCTTGAGTTAGTATACAGAATGGGTTTATACTTGTAGTTATAAAAAAAGGACACTAGTTGTATGGCGATAATTAGTAAGTTGAGCATTTTATATAAGTGGCTTTACCCCACTCTGGTATATTATAACTTGTAATCAACTAAGAGAACTTTATTCCCTCCACAATTTAATTTAGAAGTAAAATACAATAATATTTCAACAGTTAAATTCTTTCAACCTAACATCAATATTAAAGCGACTTTGGAAACAAGTCAATTTTTCACCACTACCTCACCGCATTAATTTCCCAATATATGTCCTCAGATCCATTACCTGCCGCCCCAGTATGGGGCAGCGGTGCTCCACCCAATAGCGTTTACCACCCAGCAGGAAAATGTATGTGGACTGGCTCGTCAAGTCTGCCAAATACATCCAGCTGCAATGTCCCTCCAAAGAACTTTTCACTCCACCTCACAAAAGTACACAAAACCCATCCCCAACCCCTAGCCCTACCTCCATTCACTATCCACTTTTTCCTCCATTTCAAGTACATTTGTTTCTTCCCGTATGCTGATAAAGTGCAAATTAGCTGGAAACTGCCACCTTCGCACTGGCAGGATTTAAAGACTTCTGCCCTTACATGAGCTATTTTGATATAGGCTTCCCCACCAAAGAGGATGCGGCTGCTGCAGCAGCTACGCCCTTAATATACAAAAACACCTCATTACCACCACCCAAACACGTCTCCCAGATGATACAACACTCATGGTGACCTGTGCAAACCTCCCCTCACACCTTCCCCCTCACTTTATGAGGAGTTGATGTCTGTTCTGGACACTTATGGCAAAAACCCCATCCTCCAATTCATTGTTTTAAGTGATGCTGAGCTCCTCGTGGAACTTCAGGCAATGGCCACCATTACCCCACACCAGCTGAACATGGCCTAGCACATCCCACCGCGTGCCTAAATCCCATCCACACCTGACCTTTTCTTTTTGGGCTCACATAAACAACGGCCGCACAGTTTTCCCCCTCTGCCATAAATTAAACCATACCAAAAAAGCATGTCATTATAAATTAAACCCGCGAATAATGCCAATCCCAACCAGGAGGCCACACCAACATTGTTTGAGTGGGGATTTTGGCTGCCCCATCCACCAGGTAGTGCGCTCAATGAACCAGCAGCAAATTAAGCAACCCAAATCCAAGTCCAGTCAATTTCAACCCATGAAAGCCAATTGGGAGCAGGTTTGAGCCCATATTCAATCCAAAAAATTTCCGCCCCAAAACTTACCCTACCACACCCACTTATCACCAAATAAATCCAAGTTAACCAAAATACATGGGACTTATTGGATGAAGTAACTGAATCTGGTGAAATTTTCCCAACTCCAGTAAAGACTAGTCGATTTAGAACGTTTTACAAAAACAAGACTTTGATGCCCCACTCCCCAAACATTATGTCCCCAAACCCAATGCTATCCCATACTAAAGCGACGACCAGCTTGCTTAGGCTGTAGTGGCCTCACCAAAAAATCGCCATCTTTGCGAAGCCATGACAAAATCCATTGCAGAATTTAAAAAGGGCTGCATCCCCTTTTCCACCTCCAATTTTCCTCCTATTGAAAAAGAGGAAACCCAACGCCTCTATGAAACTGCCGCCAGCACTGTTGAAAGTGTTGTTTATCTGGCAGATTTTCCCCGTCCACACATGTCACCAAAGTAAACATTGCAAAATCAGCCCAACTTTCTGATGCTCGCATCCTAGCTGAACGCCATATTGCCAAACTCATAGAGGCCTTCACCCAGGCCCAAATTGTCAAATGCAATGGCTATTTAATTCACCTAAACCCTCATCCTTTGAATGCCCCAACCCCCTTGCTATCAGCATTGATCTGCCCCGTCAATGCTGAACCTGATGATAATGATGATACGCCTGATCTCCCTTCCCCTCCACCATGTTGGAATAAGCAGCTCGCCGCTGTGCCACCTGGTAGGTTGTTTTTTTGTTACTTTTGCGTTTCCCGATGCTCATTTATGGCAGTCAGTTCATGTTTTTGGTTACTTTAATTTTGGACTTTCTGTTTCAGTATTTTCCTTCTCCTTGTCAGCTTTCCTCAGTTTGATAAATATTTTAACAGTTAAAATCTGATCTTTATTAAAAAATATATTAGGATTTTATGGGGTAAAAGCTGCACAACTTATCAGCTAGCTCACTGAGGATTATTTATAATTCTCCACAAACATTACCGTTGGTATTAACTTCTGAACATAGTGTTCCATAGTCTTAGTAGCACCTGTAGTTAATCCCCACGGTTAGGCAGCTATCTATTAGTGCTAGGAACCAGACAACGATTTTATAGGGGCCACATTGCATTGTTATATCTAAAACTACCTCCAGAACAAGCGTTAAAAACGCTTTGAGCCTGATAAAAAAAACCTAATTATTCAGCACATCACCCAAAAGTGACTGACCATATAAATCTGAATATTATGCTATCAAGCCCTCATTAAATAACTTGCTAACATCGTCAAAGATAATCCCAATTAAACATTTTTTTTGTAATTAGACATAAGATTTACATCCTTTGGTGATTTTCAAGTAGTCCTTTAGTCAGCAACCATCACTAAACATTAGACTTTCAATTAAAAATCTATAAAAAGCTTAATTTATAAGCTTATAGATAATTGTACCAAAAGTAAAATAAATCGGAGCTTAAACTTCACCAAGATGGATAATGTGTCAATTATAAAAATTCCAACAACTATCAAATTGTTTTCTCTACGTCAGAATTGACTATGGTAACATCAAAGACTGACACATAGCATCATCGTTAAAGACAAACCCTATCTGAATGAAGCCATATAGGAAGTCGAAGGTAGAGGAGCGATGTATTAAAACTGAGCACAAGAAATTATTGGATTCCAGCTTACTTGTGCCATATGAGAGTTTATGGTAATCCCCAATATTACTTAAAAAAGAGAAATGATGGTCACTAATAGTGATGGATTACAGGAAGCTAAACAGCCTCACTAAAAAGGACAGTTATTTAATTACACAAATTGATGAAGTATAAGTCAACTATCTGTCTCAAATTTCTTCTCTGCGATAGATCTCTCCAGAAGTTATTTGCAGATGAACTATCATCAAAAGTTAAAATCTGGGACTTGTGTTTATTTCAGGATTTTAGCTCGCTTCACCTCATTTTTTTAGCTGCATAGGCACATGGTATGTGCGTTGTATGAATTGTTGATAATTAATTGAATAGGGTCATATTAGTATGAAGGTTATTTCTCTAAATAAAATTTCATTAAGCCAAGATTATTATTTTGTCTTTTAAAATCCTGGGTTTAGTTGCTCACTTTTAGCCCTGGATTTCAACTACACAGATTCGTGGATACTGGCGTTGATTATTTGAATGTTGTTGATAGACTGAGACAATAATAATATGTAGACTATTATTAAGTTGATTGCCCAAAGTCATGTTGAGAGTAAATTCCAACGCTAAACTGGAGCTTCTTCTTGAAGATGTTCTGGTAGGGAACACTTTCCCTATTCCCTTGCAGAGACAAGTGGAGATTTTGATATTACCAACCTAAGGATATCTAATCCTTGCACTCTTCTCTTAAGAGTAATGCTAAAACAACCAATGCTCAAACAACTTAAGCTAATATTAGTGTATATCTAATTTTATTAGGGAATTATTTGGGGTTTTTATAGTTAGAATTGGCACACAACTTTTCAGCTGTCTGATGAGAGTATTTGTGCTCCTATACTGGTTTTGACCCTTAGTGTTAGGCACCAAATCTCGTTGGGTACTGTTGCCTTGGGTTTTCTAGGCAGCATAATCCTTGGGCATTCGATGGACCAAACAATTGGTATTAGGTACACAAAACTAACTGTTTTGACTGATGACGATTCCACTTTCCTTCAGCATTCAAACGTTTTGGTAGTTTCTGATGACTCCAATCTGTTCCACTCTGAACAATTCCCTATAATTTGACTATTGGGATTTTCCAATATTAGTTGTTGCTTAATTTCATTGGGGATGATGCCCAATGAAATTATCATCTGTCAGCGGCCTCAATTATCAACGGGGATGATGCCTGACAATAATTCATAGTCAGCAACTTCTAATATCATCAGGGATTCCACCAAACAATATTCTCATCAGTTGGCCACTATTGCTGACCCTCCACAGTTATAACATAAATGTTGAATCTCATATTTGGTCAATTGGTTGGACTATGTGGTCATCTGCAATTCTGACACATCCCCCTTCTTGACCAGATATCAAATGGAAGATAGAACCCTCAGGAATAGA
>JAKSZP010001037.1:0-14175 GCA_022478985.1 Massospora cicadina | reverse complement strand
TGTGTGCCCCCGGCCCAGATGGAACAAGAGTGAAAACTTTGTTCATCTTCTTCTGACTCACTCCCCACCAACCTTCCTCATAAGGTAATCGAGGAGGAGCTCGCAAAGGATTGTAGCCTACAGAAAATCCAACAACTCAAATTACAGAGATTTTGCTTAATGCCCAACCTGTGCACAGCAGCTATCGCTGTAATAAACCCCTTCCCAGAAGTGGAAGAGGATTATCCAGAATTCCCCATGCAGCAGAATTTCACTTTGCAGATGGGGGCTAGTCATCTGCATTCTGAGTTACACCAGAACGCACCACCCATTTGCAACCACTGTGGCTCTCTGGGCCACAAAGAACATGCATGCCCTGTAAAAGAGGGCTTAATGGAAAATGATTTTTGTGAAGAAGCTATGGATGAAGATAATGAAAACTTCACCAAAATGACTGATGAAAACCATCCATTCCGCTGGGGTGAAGATGGACTATACTCCATTGTGGACCCAGTTACAAGTAAACAGCGTAAAGCAGCACAAAAAGCCCGCAAGAGAGCAGCGGCTGAAGTGGTGGCACGCAAAGAATCCGCCATTAACCACGGACAATTAGGAGGATATTTCAGATATTCACCGAACCAACCAATCAGAACAATATGCCCAGGTCGAAAATTTTCACAGTAACCAGACTGAGCCACAAAGCGTCATCAGTCATGCACATACTGAGGAACAATGCAACCACAATTTGGGTGAAAATGCGGTGCACAATGCAACAAAGTTGAACCTCAAAAATATAAAATCCAATCAACAACCCGCATCAAATCAACATGAGACCTGTGCAGGAAAAGTTGATGCAAATGCAAAAAACCGCAATTCCCTTGAATCATTGGGTCAGATCAAGGGAACCAACAATGGCAGTGAAAGAGTTGGAGTACAGATGTGGAGCACGGCCAAAATGAGCTGCGGTGGGATAGGACCAGAGGGTCCTCCCAACCACTCCTGAGGCGCCGCGGGCACCTCAGTGTCAATAGGGATGTTAAATATCGTGGGAGCCAGGGCTCATATGTCCCAAGCCAAAAAGCTGGCATTCCTGCATAAAACTCTTGTAGACATCTTGGCCATCCAAGAAACCCACTGCCTACAAAGGGAAGAAGAATCCTGGTCAACCAGGGTCGCACCATCACAATCAGTATGGACGTCTCACTGTGGGGTGATAGTCCAAAACAACAAAAAATTTAAATTTACAAATTCATCATCACACTTGCATGGTCGAGTCCTGGTAGCAACAATCACATGCCAAGATGAAATAATTTCGTTAGCATGTATCTATGCACCGTGCACTGCAACTGAGAGAAAAAATTTTGAAAAAATTTCTACCCTCACCCTCCCACCAGATATCATCATGTTAGGCGATTTCAACTGCTGGGATAACCCCAATACAGATCGATGGCCTAATCCCAGGGGATACCCACCTGGACACATTGAATATCGCACAATGAAGGCATCTCTTGGCTTACAGGATGCTCTTCCCCCCAATTCACCAATCCTTCCCCATATGACAAGACCCAACATACGTGAGGGACTGCTCATATCAATGAGTCATATTGACCACATCCTCATCCCACAATCCCACCACTCAAGAATCTCCAAATTTACAACAAAAAAGATCAATTTTTCTGATCACCAATTAGTTACAGTGCAGTTAGCGCCAACCCAATCCCACACACAGGTGTCGCCTTGGAGAAAGCTTCACCCAGAAAATATAAGATTGCCTGAGATATCTGACTGGGTTGAAAACAAGGCTACAAACCCAGAATTCACAGCCCCATTCACTTCAGATCCCATCAGAACATGGGAAAATTTCAAAAAAGATTTAATCAACAAAACCTGACATATTGCATCATGCAAGTACACCGCGGACACAGCCACAATCAAGTGTACCTTGGCAGAACTAGACCACCTGGAAATAAATACTCCGAGATCTGGCTATAGCCCTAATTGGGGACGCAAATGGGCAGAAATTTCAGACCAACTTAACAATCTCATCTTTGAACACCAACACAGAATCAAAGTATCAAACAAAGGTAAGTTCATATAGGAAGGCAAAACCTGTTTGACATACTTTTTCCGCCAATTCCACTCCCGCAGAAACCAGCCCACATGCACACAGGTCCGCAAGACCAATGGCACCGTGGCAACTGACCCTGAGGAGGTCAAGGCGGAAGTACACCGCTATTACACCAAAATTATATCGCGATATACCAACAGATCCACAAAAAATAAAGAATTTATTCAAACTGCCAAGATACAAAGTACACCACCAAATTACAATATACTATCCCTTATCACATGGGAGGAGCTTTGGGAAACAATTCGCGGTGCACCACGTAGTAAATGCCCAGGGCCTGATGGGATACCCTACGAATTTTACAAAAAATATTTCCAACAAATCGCCCCCCTCCTATTGGCGTCAATGAACCAGAGTTTGTTGGAAACACGCTTATTACCATGAGGCCATGAATCCTACGTTATAACCTTGTATAAAAAGGGTGACAAGTTGGACCTGGACAACTGGCGCCCAATTGCACTCTCCAACACTGACACAAAAATTCTAACAAAAATTCTAGCAGCTAGATTAGGCGCAATTGCATCTGACGTCCTATCACCCAACCAGTTTGGGTTTATACCAGGGTGTTCAATCTGGAACAACATACACCCTGTTGCAAACATTTGCCAATCCAAAGCAACTAGCGCTGGTCTTCTTGGATCAGGAAAAGGCGTATGACCGTGTTAGCTGGCCATACCTAAAAGAATGTCTACATGCCTTCAAACTCCCACCAAGATTCATAAAATAGGCGATGCTCCTAACAGAATCTTCAACCATGGCTGTATGCGGCCCTGGATTCCTAACAAACAATATCAAACCACACAGAGGGCTCAAACAAGGGGATCTCCTCAGCCCACTGCTATACAATTTCAGCTTTGACCCGCTCTTTAAGTAACTGACTCACGTCTCATGGGGATAACCGCACAATGACAACCAACAGTCAAGATACTGGCCTTTGCAGATGACTGCGTAGCAGGTATAGCAAACAATGAAGATGCCCAACAGCTGGAACACACTCTAGAGGAATACTCCAAGGTGAGCAATGCATCGCTCAACAAAAGGAAGACAGAAAGAGAGAGAGAGAGAATCATCCTCTTGGGCAAATACACAAACAATTGGGCCACAACATCAGAACCTCACACCAACACTTGAAGAAAAAACCTAATTATTTTACCCTTTGCAACACCTCCCACCACCACTCCTGTGTGACACCTTGGAATCTGGCTAGAATCAGGGGGATATGCTAATGAGACAATGGAAAGTAACCTGTTACAACGGGTATCCAAACGCGTCGCCTCCCTCAAGGGAAGAACCCCAGGACTAACAGGACGAGTTACAGTTGCTAACTCGCTCATTCTCCCGATACTGTGGTATCAGGCCCATGCGATAGTCTTCTCACCTACCTTTATAACCTCAATTCGCGCGCTTATCCAGGGCTGGCTGTGGCCTGTCTCTCACCCTCCTATACGGATGGAAACACTATTTGGCCCACGCTCAAGCGGAGGCATGGGACTAATAGATTTTGAGAGCCATGCCAATCACATTCTAGGTACCTGGATAAAGGAAATCCTTGCTCCGGACCTCCCACAACAACATTGGTCTAGAGCAGTAAGGACTAACTTTGCACAGGCGCTCAAATTAACCAACCCACATAGTCCACCCAGACTACTTTCATACCTTGCCAAGCACCCTACTGCAACAGTTTCGCATGGAACCTCCCCTCATTTCAAACATATCCTCCAAACTATCCGCCGTATGGGATGGACCATAGAGAACATGGGTACTATACAGGGAAGGGGATGACCCAGCTCCCAATTCAAATTAAGAAACCCAGAAAACCACCCCCAGAGGGATATGCTCGCAACAACCCCAAGCATAGCTAGGATAGAATACCTAGATATGCTGGACATTCCCTATGATCTAACCACACAGAAGGCAATGTGGAAAATGACTCACCACCCACTCCTACAGTCAAGGATAAGAGCAAACGCCTGGCGCTGTTTGAGAAGGACCTATAGGTCAGCGGACCGCTCCAACTCCCTCCACAAAACATGTGCAGTATGTGGAGGGGAGGGATCCCTACATCACCGCCTAGAAACATGCCCTCCAACCAAAGCTATATGGCAGGAAGTCGCACGCCTGCTCAAGATTCAAAATGAACAGGAATTCTCGATATCAAAGAGTATCTTCGCGCTCCAGATCGAGTCACCAATCCCATATACCCTCCACTCCCCTAATAATACCCATTGCAATGTGGACAATACACACAATTGCATTAGATGCATTCAAGGGCACGATCTCAACCATTCATAGGATTATTAACAGATTCCATGTCCACTTACTAGAGCACTTCCAAGCCTGGCTCTATGGATATATGGGACCAAGGCAAAAAGTGCTCATAGAAACATGGTTCCCACTCTGGTTCCTCCACACAGACCCTTTCCTTCACACCTGCTCCATAGCAGGGGAAACCCCTCGGAGTAGTACACCAACCCCCATACCTGGCAGTCCCGCTGGCAACAGGGGTAACTTGAGTACCCTGGGGTGCCCAATTTTTTATATTTCTTAGATATTCTCTTAGTTTCACATATATTTGGTAATGTCTGTCCCCTGGTCGTCTTACCTCGGTTAAATAAAATACATCATAGTGGCAATAGACCATCTGACTAGATGGTTAGAAATCAAAGACTTGAGCAAAGTGGATGCTACAAGCATGGCGAAATTCCTCCTGGACCCAGTGGTGTAGCGGCATGGATGCCCACAAGTTTTATTGAATGACAAAAGAACTAATTTTACCTCCTATTTGATCCCAAGGCTGAACAAACTGATGGGAATCAGAGGAGTGGTATCCATCCCATATTGGCCTGAAACAAACGAAATGGTTGAACAAGTCAACAGAAAACTAGCTGTAATAGTAAGAAAATTGGTTGTGGGACAAACTTCCAATTGGAAGACTTACCTCTATTTGGTTAACTTTGAGTACAATATAAGTCACCATACAGTGACAAGAGAAATGCCGTTTAAATTACTCTATGGATGAAGGGCAGCATTACCGCCAATTTTATATTCTTCCATAGACCAGTACCAGGGATGGGTACCAATCAATACCTGAAATGCCTGGAAAGTATTATGATCGAAATGAAAGTGCAGGCATTTGATACCACCTTGAAGAAAAATTAAAGTGAAGATGATGGATGACAAAAACAACCAGCGATAATAAGAGTTCATGTGGGGGATAGGGTAGCCTATTTTGACATCCATGGTTTTGGAAGAGGAAATAAGCTGGATACTTTAGGATCAGGTCCATTTGAGGTGACCCATAAGTTAGCAGATGCCTATATGATTAAGAACCTCACTGATGGTTGTATAGTGAATTGAGTCCATACTAAATATCTCAAGTATAGGATCTAGATGATAAGTTGCAATGTTCCTAAAGGACCACTGAACCTACTGAAAATAGGTCAATTCCTGGTGTTGGTCAAGTCCCAGAGGGGACCGCTGAACCATGATAGATGGTTAAGTTTTAAATATAAAACTCTGAAACATGATAACTGGTTAAGCTAAAAAACGAACTGCTAAACCAGAGTAGGGGAAATGAAAAGATGGACCTCTGAACCTAATGATAGGTTAAGTCATATTAAAAAAATAGCGTATGGAAAAAATACAATAAAATATTTTTAGGACCAAAAAGTCATATATATATACAAATTTAAGCGTTTAAAAATGTAAAAAATATTAAAATCTGATTTTCTATCAGAATCAAAAGCATCTGGTGATGTTCCCTAATGTTATTGGTAGGACCAGTTTGGGTTGAAACTGGGTCCTCTGCAAGTAGTCTTGAGGCACTGAAAGAAGCAACGCACATTGGCAGAATCAGGATGGGATAAAACTGGATTCACTGGGAGTAGTCCCTTAAGAAATAATCCCAGTCTGGGGGAATACAGGGAATAAGGAATTGGAGAAGCCACCCAAGGATATCCTTTAAATAGCAAGGTGTCATATAACCTTGACCTGGGGGAAAACAGGGTTTCCAGACCTTTTTATCAGCAAGAACACCAAAACTAGCCTGGCACAGCATGTGGCTATGGGTTTCAGGGAGACGACATATGAAGCCTAAACTGCTTAGCCAGTCAGGATGCAAAAGCACCCAAAAGGCAAGCCAGAATTCCAGAGGCATTGCCACTCAAATGACGTTATATTGTGTGGGTAGATGTGTTAATAATGAGAGCCAGTGTTTTGCTAAGTGTAAAAATGAACCTGGCAATGAACCTCGCTGTAGCAACTCCGGATCCAAAGGCCTTGCTTCAGGGAGTTGTTTGATCGGACTAGCTGCTCTGGGATACTCCATAGGAGGTTTTGGCAAGAAACAGAGGCAATGGAGCGGATCCTTGCATTAAGTGAAGATAGATGAGCCCACAGGATTTCTGATATCCTGCTAGCAGATGGCTTCAGCTATTGTATTAGATTCCCAGATGTTTCTTACACAATATTCTCAGTTGGCTACAGAGGGAGCTATTGTTACTATCATGACTGGTATTGCCCAGCCAATTTTAAGGCCTGACAGACCACAGGGTTAGCGCCATAGGAAGCTCATCAAGAAAAATTTGAAATAAAATCAAAAATGGGAACTTGCGAAGAATTTTTTAATGAATATCAAATTTAAGGAAATGATCATAAATTTCCTCAGTGTGTTACAACTGTTTATATAATGGTTGATTTGGGAAATAACTTATAAAAGCATGAGATCAGGGCCACAAGATTTGACCTAACCCAGTGAACCTCAGAGGGAAAGGAAAACTAATTTTAATTTTTGAACAGACTAAAAGGAATTAATGGCGGGCTGAGTTGCTGTCAGTTTAACCTCAAACACCTGACTCACAGTTTCACTGCATTTCCGATGGTTATTGTGACAGCATGTCGCCTGACAGGCAATAGGAATCCCCCAAGGCCACCCCACATAGGGGGCAGTCCCAACTGGTCAGAAACAGGTTTGGGATACTCAACCCGACTATGCCCAATCGCTTTGGTGTCCATTTGGCCAAGTGCGATACATTGAATGACAGTTCTGACTTTTGTGGGTAGTGTTTTAAGCTATTAGCAACATTTGACGATGGAAGTATAAGCCTATTGGGCTTTGTTCCTGATGTTTTTGAGGAAAGTTCCAAATAGGTAACAACATAGCCCAATGGCCCAATGCCATTGGCAATTTTGACCAAGGATTCATCACTGGACACAATTCAATTAAGAGGTACACGCCCGTCAAGCTTTGGCCCCAAAGGTTTTATAGCATGTTCTAAACTGATGACATTTCCCAATGGCCTGATGCCATTGGCGAGTTTTGCTGAGGATTTGGTACTTTATTCTACATTTTCTGAATGTGCAATTCCTTTGGGCTTCATTACTGAGGGTTTACAGTTTTTGGATCTTAATTTTGAGGTCTCATTACCATTAACTTCATAGGAACTTTAAAGACATGGGGTGGCAGTTTCCAATTATTTTGACAAATTCCCTCAATTCGCGTACTAATTTGGCAGAGGGAAATGTGGGGACAGGGAGTGGAATCTTCAGTAGGAGGACTGCTATACAGCGCTCTCTTCTACATGGGCTAGATACCTTGTGTGAAAAGAGGGACAGCCACCTTCTTTTGGACCCTTTTTTGGGGGAAGAGGAACACCACCTGGTCTAAACAGAGGGTACACTCCCCCAGACTTACAATTGGAACTGTGCTCTGTGGAGGTGGCAGTGAAGAAGACACAGAATGAAAATGTGCAGAGAAGAAGGACTAAGCCATTATGCATTGAGCAAGGAATGGAGATAGACCAAGAGCACTCCTAATTTAAACCATGCTAAAGGGCTCAGTCAAAATCCACATGGCATATGTCCCTAAAAATTCTTCATCAATGTGTATTCTGGTCAAGTGAGGGGATGTGTTGGGATTTTTACCACATTACCCAGCTTCATTAATTATGTTTAATCTGATTGTTTACTAGGGGATCCATCCCGCTAGTGGATGTTGAAGTTATCAATTACTTATATGATAACTATTGTTCAGAGAAATATTCCACTTTATATTTACAATCTGCCAGATTACAATCTGATGGATTGATGAGTGTTCATTGGGATATGCCCTGACAATAAGCAAACAATTAAAGGGCCAAAATTTTATTTTAATAACTTGATTGACTTGTAGTAGTTAATTGGTTTACTTTCCAATTGATAAGGGGTTTTTGAGTTGCTGGTGAGTAATGCTACCTGTCTTAATAGCAACATTTGAGACAACTTTTTTGGAACACAATCTTCAATCTATGGATAAGAGCCCCATTACCTAAGTAGGTTGTTGCCGAATAAGGGAAAAACAATGAGTTAATCTAAGACGTTGGGACACATTCTCGTTTCAACTCAGAAGAGGTCATATTTGATTAGGGAAGAGGACCCAAGTATTTGATGAGGAAGATCATAGTTTCATGTGACCCTAGAGGGTTTATTTTTTGAAACGACCATTGTTACAAATTGGGATGCTAACTGAAAAGTTGTGCACTTAATTCCCTATAAAATCCCATTACTTTTTATAATAAAGCAGATAATTAAGTAGAAATATATTTACATATATGATATTTTTATAATTAGACTGTTTGCTCTTATGTTTAGATAAGGAAGGAACAAAATATAATTTTGTCTAGTAAATGCTATCTCTGAGGACTCAGCGTGATGAGAAGGAAGAAGAACCTCTGAACCTTACCCTAGGTTAAGTTCTACCAGACGGATAGGAAAGAAGTCCCTAAAATTTCAGAAGAAATCAATAATAGGTTAAGCACCAGGATGGCATTGGACCTAACCACTATTCTGGCTATCAGCTAAAAAAGAATAATAGTCTTCATAATACTATTACTCACTATATCATATTATAAAATTAAACTACGCACATACAAGAAACCTGCGCAAGTTGAACAAAAGGAGCCAATGCAAGTTATTAATCAGAATGAGGAATCAAGAGCCAGTTTCAATAATTGGTGATCCTTCCAGAAGAAGTTGAGCCACTTTCTCCCAGATTTAACACATGGCCATGCTGCCACTGGTCAAAGATATTCCCTGTATCAATTTCATGGCTTACTTTCCTGAGTAGACCAGAGAGGAAATCAAGAAACTTGCATTACTGCAGGTCGTTCATGCATTGATGTGGCTAAGTCATCATTGTTTTAACCCCACTACCCACAAACCTGCAAAAGAATTTTTAAGATTTTGATATGACTGGATGATAAGCCCCAAAATAGCCATGGCATATTGGATATAATCCGCTGACCATGATTTATAGGTACAATTATTCAAGCGCCTTGAGATGAGGCAATATTGGGTCATGAAGGGTATTTAAAGAATCGCCTCCAAATAAGGTGACAAGGCTATATTGACAACTGATGAATATTAAATAGATCGCATTTAATTAAGGCAATGGGGAATTTGAAAATACCATACTCTGCCAGATACAATGAAAATATGGTAGAACTGAATAGTATAATCTAAGGGAGTGGTATCATCTGAAGTTGCCAATATATACGTGAGATGGGGCAAATGAAGGTAAAGGATTGTTGGTTGATGCAAGAGAGTGAAACAGCGAGTAACCACTGTAAATATTAAAATAAAATAAAGTGTCATCAGAGAAATTGCTCCATATTTATTATATTTTTAAGTGTGTTCTAATGACCAGCAGTCTCCATATCATCTGTCCAATTGCCAGTGGGTTTGACCCTGTGCAAAATCCTTTGCGTATCTCAACAATATTGCTAAATTATAACAAGAATTAAGAATTTTGTATGCATTCCAGATCTCCTTAAATATTCTAGATTCAGCTTTCCTAGTATGTAAAGGCGCTGCACAATGCATGCATCCTCAATGATTAAAATTTAGTTCCCCACCTTCTAACCCATTTTAACAATGCCCTGTTCCTTTTATGTCTGCTCTTATGCACGATCTCAAAGCTTCACCAGACAAAGTTCATCCAAACCCCTTCCTCATCTAATATGGTTGCTTAGGCTTGCTGCTACAAACCCATTTTTGTAGTTTTAAATCTCTCAGTTTTATTTGGCACCCACAATTAAAAATGTGGCCACTCCCACTTGAGTTAGGCCTCACTGATATAACTAAGCTTAGCATCAGTTTTTTATTTATGATCTGATAGTCAAAATTTTGCTGAAAATATTTAAAAGCTTTAAAAAACCTCATTATAAACAATTAGTAAGAGCTATGATATGATTATAATGGTAGTTTTTTAAGCGAGGTAAAATCAGAATATAGAATCTATGCATGGAGTAAGACCTCCAAAAGGTCTATTATAAATGGCTCCCTCATCACAAACAGGTACTTATTAAGTTCTATCTAAATTGTTATAACTTTTCTCTATATATTCTATATCAAGTTACAAACTTATAGTTCATTTAATTATTTATGCCAATAACTTTGTGATATATTACATTTCTTGACATTGAGATATTGTTATATATTCCTATTAGCAGTAGTGTCATTTATCTGACATGTACAGCTGTAACAATTAAGCCTCATTTGGACCTAATTTCTAGTATGGCAACAAACCCATAAAATAGAGATTCACCTCAATCTATTGACAACAAATTGATTGTCATTATTGGGTTGTTTGTTGATAGTGAGTGATGCCCACTGGCTGTGGTACAGTGACCTCCCTAGGCTCAAACCAACTTCTAATCTACTGGAGGAAATTAAACTCATTTTCTCAAAAATCAACTTATTGCAGGCCCAACCTCAGGTTGAACATGACTGTGGTGGCCTCATATGCATATGGGCAGGTTGATGATCACTAGTATTATTGCAGAGGAGAGCTCAGGAGGTAGTTGTTACATTCCTTAGGTTTAGATACTCTAAAATTTTTATCCAAAACAATATATAAGTAAAATAAATATTATGGTACAAATGTTAAGTTTCTTGAAATGGGCGGCGCAGGTGTAAGAAAATTAAACTGGGTGCAGTGAAATTTTCACCCAAACTTAAAAAAATTTAATAAGTTAAAATAATTGTTTTTAATTTAAAAATTAGAGCCTAACTAAATTATAGCAATAGTAGAAAGTCAAGAGACTAAATATTAAGAATTTAAATTTAGTTTTAATAAATTTTGCCAATCAAAAACTAGGAAAGCAACCATCAAAAAGTATTTTCTCTAGTATATTAACTTTATAAGGAATAAAAATGTGATACTATAAACTTTGTCACACCATTTATATTAAAATAAGCGATATCAATACATAATTTCATGGCTTCAATTGATTAATTTGTACCATCATAAGTATCATATAATTCATAATATTAATAAAACTAACGCTAACTAGTTTATAAATTAAATTTTTAATAATTGAAACAAATAATCCTATCTTATGTATTCCATTCCTGATTGCAGTCCACTGCCTTTGCTACCTAAGTACCATATATTTCTTTATCCATCATTCTCAAATATGTTACTAAATTATCTACAAAGAATCTTACAGATGCTGCCCTATATATATGGGGTTAAATTTTTAAATCAGAATTTTTTTTATTGATCATGGCTTCAATAATTAGTCCTATTTGCTTTCTATTATTTTTTATAAAAGGACTCAGAGGCTAAGAACCTCCTATCTATTTGACTATGATCCCTATACCAGCAGTATAAACTTACCTTGCATGACTTATTCTATAACAGCCTTCAGTTTGCCATGATGCGATTTCTGACGCATGCCTCAATAGTATTGCTTATTTTGAATATACTGCAATTAGTTGAGTTCAAGTTTTGAGGCAATTAAAAATAGTAGTTATATATTATTATTGGAGTAGTTTAGCCAAGGCCTTATGACAGATGATATTAATTTAGATATAAATTTTCATGGATCTGGTTAACTTATCACTGGTGGACTTTTACCACTGCTCATAACTCTATCAAACTCTACATGAAGGGTTAAATTTTTTCTCTTATTTTTTATAATTTTAAGTCCATTATAATTCTCTATTATTCTATTAGCAATAGATGGAAAACTTTTATTTGTTTTTAGGGTTATCTTATCTGGAACTAGAGATTAAAAAATGTCAGGCCTTGTTTTATATAGTTTGACATTTTTAAATTAAGGCTCATATGTTATTTAACCGAGGTAAGCCGACCAGGGGACAGACATTACCAAATATATGTGAAACTAAGAGAATATCTAAGAAATATAAAAAATTGGGCACCCCAGGGTACTCAAGTTACCCCTGTTGCCAGCGGGACTGCCAGGTATGGGGGGTTGGTGTACTACTCAGGGGGTTTCCCCTGCTATGGAGCAGGTGTGAAGGAAAGGGTCTGTGTGGAGGAACCAGAGTGAGAACCATGATTCTATGAGCACTTTTTGTCTTGGTCCCATATATCCATAGAGCCAGGCTTGGAAGTGCTCTAGTAAGTGGACATGGAATCTGTTAATAATCCCATGAATGGTTGAGACCATGCCCTTGAATGCATCTAATGCAATTGTGTGTATTGTCCACATTGCAATGGGTATTATTAGGGAGTGGAGGGTATATGGGATTGGTGACTCGATCTGGAGCGCGAAGATACTCTTTGATATCGAGAATTCCTGTTCATTTTGAATCTTGAGCAGGCGTGCGACTTCCTGCCATATAGCTTTGGTTGGAGGGCATGTTTCTAGGCGGTGATGTAGGGATCCCTCCCCTCCACATACTGCACATGTTTTGTGGAGGGAGTTGGAGCGGTCCGCTGACCTATAGGTCCTTCTCAAACAGCGCCAGGCGTTTATGCTTATCCTTGACTGTAGGAGTGGGTGGTGAGTCATTTTCCACATTGCCTTCTGTGTGGTTAGATCATAGGGAATGTCCAGCATATCTAGGTATTCTATCCTAGCTATGCTTGGGGTTGTTGCAAGCATATCCCTCTGGGGGTGGTTTTCTGGGTTTCTTAATTTGAATTGGGAGCTGGGTCATCCCCTTCCCTGTATAGTACCCATGTTCTCTATGGTCCATCCCATACGGCGGATAGTTTGGAGGATATGTTTGAAATGAGGGGGAGGTTCCATGCGAAACTGTTGCAGTAGGGTGCTTGGCAAGGTATGAAAGTAGTCTGGGTGGACTATGTGGGTTGGTTAATTTGAGCGCCTGTGCAAAGTTAGTCCTTACTGCTCTAGACCAATGTTGTTGTGGGAGGTCCGGAGCAAGGATTTCCTTTATCCAGGTACCTAGAATGTGATTGGCATGGCTCTCAAAATCTATTAGTCCCATGCCTCCGCTTGAGCGTGGGCCAAATAGTGTTTCCATCCGTATAGGAGGGTGAGAGACAGGCCACAGCCAGCCCTGGATAAGCGCGCGAATTGAGGTTATAAAGGTAGGTGAGAAGACTATCGCATGGGCCTGATACCACAGTATCGGGAGAATGAGCGAGTTAGCAACTGTAACTCGTCCTGTTAGTCCTGGGGTTCTTCCCTTGAGGGAGGCGACGCGTTTGGATACCCGTTGTAACAGGTTACTTTCCATTGTCTCATTAGCATATCCCCCTGATTCTAGCCAGATTCCAAGGTGTCACACAGGAGTGGTGGTGGGAGGTGTTGCAAAGGGTAAAATAATTAGGTTTTTTCTTCAAGTGTTGGTGTGAGGTTCTGATGTTGTGGCCCAATTGTTTGTGTATTTGCCCAAGAGGATGATTTCTGTCTTCCTTTTGTTGAGCGATGCATTGCTCACCTTGGAGTATTCCTCTAGAGTGTGTTCCAGCTGTTGGGCATCTTCATTGTTTGCTATACCTGCTACGCAGTCATCTGCAAAGGCCAGTATCTTGACTGTTGGTTGTCATTGTGCGGTTATCCCCATGAGACGTGAGTCAGTTACTTAAAGAGCGGGTCAAAGCTGAAATTGTATAGCAGTGGGCTGAGGGGATCCCTTGTTTGAGCCCTCTGTGTGGTTTAATATTGTTTGTTAGGAATCCAGGGCCGCATACAGCCATGGTTGAAGATTCTGTTAGAGCATCGCCTATTTTATGAATCTTGGTGGGAGTTTGAAGGCATGTAGACATTCTTTTAGGTATGGCCAGCTAACATGGTCATACGCCTTTTCCTGAT
>JAKSZP010001036.1:0-14217 GCA_022478985.1 Massospora cicadina | reverse complement strand
TTTTGCCCAACTTGTATTGTTGCGGACAAATTTGCTCATATTCCAGGTTAATTGTCAATCTCAGAGAAATTGCATAGAATCATGTTACTAAAAGTGATAATAACGGGAAATAAAAGCTCCACAACCTTTTCTTTCACCATTCAGAATAGAACTAATGAGCAGAACATTCCATCAACTTAACGGTATTAACACTCAACATGGGGTCACAATCTAGGACAATGAGGACATAAATACTTGTGGCAGTGAACGTCAAAATTGCAAACTAGAACCTCTGGAACATTACATCATGGGGAATGGGCATAATAGTCTATGTTTTCCTCTTACAAAAAATCTGAATCTTGTCCCAATTCTGCCCCTTCACAGACTCCTACTTGTGACTAAACGTACTTCTTTGTTGTTAGATATGAAAATTCAGCCACCATCCCACAGCCTTTAAACAATAGCCTGCCCACGTTGCAAAGGGGTCTTGGCTGTAACAGTTAAGGTGTTTCAGATCGCCACATAGCCCTAATCTTACCATTTGCAAAGATTGGGGCTGAAGAGATCGTTATCCCTGTATGAATCCAGTTTTTCTGTTCTCGCTGGTGCTTACGCCACTGGATCCCAAAAAAGTTTTGATAGAAATTTAATAAATGTATACTAATATAAAAACTTGGATTTTTAGGAGCTTTTATTATTAGTTGGGGTAAGAAAGAAAAAGCAATCCCTTTGATATCCGACCAATCCATATTTAACTGTATTGTAGGTCATACAGAATTCAATAGCGAGTTCAGTATGGCTTGTTACCATCCAAGTTAGGAAATATGATAAAGCAGCCTATTGAAGCTCAGAATACTCACTTCATTTTAGCTGAATGATAGCAGGGGAATTACTATTGGCTAAAATTTATCCATTAGGTAACATTTTAGAAATTTCGGCCAATCCCTGTTTGAGAAATTTATTGCACCTTGGGGGACCCCCGCCAAGCCTATAAAAGGGGGTGGTCCCCACATAGGTGCTTTAAAGGACCTGATTGTGGTTGGGGACGTACCTTCTGATGGTCACCCCATGGTCTGTCGCGTGGTCAGAGTAATCTGACTGCTCAATTTTTTGGTTGTTGCCTGTGTAGAATTTGAAATGGTGTTACCCTGATTAACAGGGTTTTGCCAATAATTGGCCATGGTCTTTTGGCCAATTTTAGTGTTATCATTATATAAATCAATCTGAACATCATTGTAAACTTGTAAATGGCCAAAAAATCCCCTTTTTGGTGGATTTTGACCCAATAAATTCTTCTTTTGCAACTGGGAGGGCAAATGTTTTACAATCCCAAAGAATTTTGTAGAAATGGCATTCTATAAAATTAGATGCCTTGATTTTTGATATTACTAAAAATGGCAATGAGGGAATCTTTGTATAGGGCGCTCTGGACAAACACATGCCATCATACTTAATTATACTAAATTGGTTTATTGAGGATGGAAATCCTCATATATGGCATTTTGGCCAACTAGATACTGACAAATACAATATTGCTAAATCAGGTGATAAAAAAAGAAATCTTCACAAATGGCATCTTGACCAACCAGATTAGCTACTTCAAATGAGGCTAAACAGGCCTCTCAGAAAAACGATCTGGTAAATCAGATGCTGCCAAAAATTAATTAATTAATTTATTAATTAAAATTTAAAGATGATATTTTCAACAATGGAATGGGTTTTGAGAATAATTTGTAACGGAAAATAAATGGAAAAAGTTTTGATAAAGTCTATGGTACCGTTTTTAGTTTTAGAATGGGTCAAGAAGAGAAATTGAAGTTCAAGACCCTCAGAATATCCCCTCATCTTTGAGAAGATGCCATGGACTCTGCAGAGAACTTAAACTGCTATTCCTCAGTATTTGGCATATTAATGAAATCAGTCAAAGTCCTATAAAACAGCTTCATCTTTTATAAATATTTTAATCAAATTTATAAATTTACAAATTAGTTTTAAAATTCAAAAATAACTTTATAAAGGAATCTGTTAGAAAACGCTGAAGGACCACACCTCAGACTTTGACAAGGCCATCACGACCTTGTATGCACTTTCTGGAGGTCAGATTCTCTTGTTCTGCGCTGGTATAGCTCACACTGTACTCCAAAATTTCATAGTCAAGAGATTCTTAAACAATCATTTTAGCTGTAAAACCACAGCAGGGGTATCCAACTTGTGGGCACTTACCTTATCCCTAATTCCAATTGCTTGGTTCAAAGTGTTCAGGGACATAGTTCATCACATTTTGATGAAGCTCATTTAACATAGATGTACCTGATTCTAGTGATGGTGGATAAGCCGTCAGAGCGAGCCCTGCCTGCGTGGACTGAACACATAACCACGTGTCTGATAGTCATCTTCTTTCTCCTGTCCCTCATGAGAGAAGACACCTGTTTCCAACCCTACAATGTGCACATCCAACTCCTTTCTATTCTGAAAGCCTTCTCCAGAATTCAGGCAGGCCCTCACCCCTGAGTATCTAAGCACACTACACGCCATTTTCTCCCAGATAAAACTTTAGGCCCAGCATGCCACTGCATCAGGAGGAACTGCCCCCATGTCATTCCAGATTGCGCAAATAGTGGCTGCTCTGCCCTGAGACCTGACGTACTAGTTCACTTAGTTGTTGGAAACACAGTTGACTCTTCACCCTACCCTGTATGAAAGTCTCCAATGGTTGAGAGCGTGGCCATGCCAACAACTCCCAAGATGCCGCTTGGTCTGCCCTCCTAGCTCTCACATAGGGGAAGATGATGGTCATGGAGTAAGCCCATGTGTACCATCATTAGCCAAGAATGCCAAAGTCATCTCCTCCCAGATTGTACGGATGTTCCTCCAGAACTTTGTCCTGACTTCTTTACCACCATGGCTGTCACTCGCCTAGGAGCTCCCTCAATGAGGAAGTTTTACTCATGGCCCAGGTAGAGGGGCAACTGGCATTAGCGCATTTGAATCCCCACCCCGCATGTCACAACTGGGGAAGTTTTGTGGCACCGTGCTGAATCTGAGCATGTCTCCAGCCCCTCGCAGGAGCTCATTCAAGGATCCCACTGTGGCCCTGGTAATGGGGTGAACCCCTCTGTAACCTCAGAGATGGCGCTCCAAGTCCTAACTAAAACTTCTGCCTGACCCCCGTGCGTGTTGCCACAATCAATAAAGGAGATGCCTCATCCTCTCTATATGTTAATTTTTTACTACAGATTGGTGAAACAACTGGAGGGGTGAGGACAAACTCTGGGTGTTGGTAGAAGCAGGGGAAGCAGATAATTATCTAGATGTCAGGTTAGCACGAAGCATGAAGCTGGAGGTGGAATAGAATGGGAAATGTTACGCTAGTGGACACCTTAAAATTATTAAAATGTTGGGAAGTCAATCCCCAGGTAATGCTTTGGCAGGGGCCTCACAAGTTCTAAGAAACATTTAGTGCTATCAGTGACCTGCTCCACCCCATTATCATGTGCATGGGGTGGTGGCACAAGTACTCCCCTCAGCTCAAACTGTGGGAAATCCTAGTCATGCTGCAACCAAAAGGTCAATTTTGATGGCAATAGATTTCTTCGCCACTTTTGGAGGGAAGTCCAGGGTGATCGCAGTAATGGGGCAGGAGCCTGTTATGGACATCCCTGAAGAGTTTCAAACATATTCCCATCAGTTCCAGAAAATCCATGCTCCCCCACCTCCCCAAATGGGCCTTTCCCATTTACATTCAAATTCACAAATGATGTGGAGTTTCCCATGGGTTGCAACATCTACCCTTAAACCTAAAGGTGAAGGCGGCCTTAGAAGCGTATGTTAGTGAGATGCTGACTGGTGGGATTTATGTACCTTCCAAGTCTCCCCTGGTGTCACCCATACTCCTGGTCTCATAATAAATTGGCGAGCTCCTCCCACGTGTAGATTACCAGTGGTTGAACGCGATAACTGAGTCTGACCCTTATCCCAATCCATTGATGGAGTCCATCTCCCAGAAGATTTTGGGAGTCAGGTCGTCACCAAGATGGACCTGGTCAACGCGTTCAACAAATTTTTTTGTGATCATGGAGCAACAAACAGTAAACAGCCTTCAAGTTCCACTTGGGGGTGTTCAAATACAAGGTGATGCCCTTCAGTCTCAAAAATGCCACAGCAGTATTCCAGAATACCATCGAAAATGCTTTGAGTGACCTTATTGGGAAGTGCTGCGTAGCATACATGGCAATATCCTCGTGTTTTCTAAGACCAAAGAAGATCAAAGGGCGACGTGATGAGTGTGATGGACCCTCTTGATAGGCGAACCTCCGCGGGAAGTCATCAAAATGTGATTTCTACAAGAACACTGTCTCTTTCTTGAAGAATGTAGTCTTTTACAAAGGGACAGCCATATGCCCTAAAAAGTTATAGGTGGCGAGGGAGTGATTGGCCCCTACAGATAGAACTGGATTTAGAAGTTTTCTAGGCGTGGTAAATTTCCTGTGACGTTTTCCTAAAGACCTCTCCAGAATTGCTACACCCTTGACTCATCTGACAGGGCAGGTGATGTTACGGTGGGAAAAGGAGGAGAAGAAAGCTTTCTAAGCTTTCATGGAGAGCCTCATGACGGCACCAGTACATGCCCACCCTGATGTCAACTGGCCTTTTATAGTGGAGACCAACGCTTCAAACTTCGCTATTGGAGCAGTCCTGCTGTATGAGGGGCAAAAAGAGGTAGACCACCCTGTAAGGTACTTTAGTAGGAAAATTCTTCCCGCTGAGATGAACTACCCTTTTAATGATAAGGAGCTCCTGGCGATTTTATCAGCTCTGGAGGAATGGCAGCATTACCTGCTCTACGCTTGGCACCCATTTACGTTCAGAACCAATCATGCGCCCTTAAATTCTACAAGAGTCTGATGTGCATGAACTAACGCCAGTCCTGGTGGCATCCTGAGCTTGCACAGTATAATTTCAAAATAATATACGCCAGGGGAGAGCAACATCATCCCTGACCTCCTTGCAGAGACCTGAGAATGGTATTCCCAAAGGAGGATTTGGATGCTTATAAGACGGCAAATATGTTGCCCCCAAATGTGTTTTCCCGCCATCAAAAATGCCACTCACAATTTGTTGGACAAGCTTTAGGCAATTTAATAATGCTCAGAGTATGGGGCCACACTCTGGAAGGACTTGGAGGAGGGGATCGAGAATGAACATCACAAGAATTTCCAGATGAGAATGGCTTAATCCTCCACAAAGGGCTCCCATGATTTCCAGCTGCAAATCCAGGAGGAGATGACAAGCGCATTCCATGACCACCCCTTTGCAGGACACCTGAGATGGAAAAAATGATAGAGCTCCTGACCTAAAGTTACTCATGCCTGGGGATGCCTAGCTCCTTGAGGAAATACATTTCAAAATGTGTAACCTGCGCCCAATTTAAACACGTCAGGCAGAAGCCCTAAGGAAGCTAAAGTTCCTCTAGATCTTAGATGCTGTGGTTCTCACTAATTGTGTAAAATAACTGAGTTTCCAGAATTTAATGGATATGATGCTGTCAGTGGAATTGGACAGACTGATCAATTATGCCAAATTCTTTCAGTGTACTTCCAAGATAAAGTCAAAGGGCACAGCGGAGATCTTGTAAATGAGGTGTTCTCCCACCATGGCCTTCCAAAGGAGATAGTGCCATATAGAGGCCGCAGTTCATCTCACGCTTTTGGCAATACCTACTTGAAGAACTTCAGATCAAACTGTGAATATCATTGGCCTACCACCCTCAGTCTGATGGCCATACTGAACGAGTTAACCAAGTTCTTGAGAAGTACCTGCGCTGCTACATGACCACCCAATAGGAATCCTGGACTGATTGGTTGAAACTAGCCCAATTTGCAGACAATAATCTTGTGCACTCATCAACAGGAATGTCGACCTTCATGGAGAACTATAAGTCCGCCCTAAGGTGGTGGAAAACCACACAGAAGTCTGAACCCAGCAGCAAACAACCTTGAGGCCAAGATGAAAGATAACCTAAAAACTCTATGTAAAAATATATGAATGGTAGAGATGCATAAGAAGGCCAATGATCACCGATCTGAGGCCCTAGTGCTAAAAGAAGGAGACCTAGTGGTGTTTTACACAAAGAACTATTTGGTACCCTTCTAGAAGCAGAAATTTTGGTCTGATTGCCATGGGCCCATTCAAGGTCCTCCATCAAGTATATGAAGTAGCCTACAAGCTTTATTTTCCTTAGGGATCACATGTTCATCCAGTGCTGTACATCTTGCAACTTAAGAGGTTTGAAGGTCCTCTTCTTGAGAAGCCGGATCCAGTTCATTTGGGCAACCCAGGAGAGGCTGATTATGAGGTGGAGGAATTCTTTGACACAAAGATTTACTGAGAAATGCGTTAGTATCTGGTGAAGTGTGTAGGTTACCTGATTGAAGAGTCCAACCGGAAAACTGCCACCAAATGCACAACTGCAACAGAAGGTGGAAGAGTTCTGGAGAAGGAGGGGGCTCTCATCTGGGGGGTGATATAATGGTCAAGGCGTTGCTTGACCGCCACATATCCCTAATCTTCTCCTTTACGGAGATGTTGGGACTTTAATATGACCTTAATATACAACCTGACCAGAGTATAGTTATATCTGCTTATGCGCTGGGAAGAAACCATCTAGTGGAAGCAGGAGTTATCATTTCATAGGATAGCTATTATTTGGTGAAATATCCCTAACAAAAATAAACTAATCCGCCAGATTTGATCTTGCCAGGTTACTAAAGTTTTATTAGGGATGATCCCCAACTATAAACTATTGATTTGGCTATCAATTTTACTTATGAAACTAATTATCTTATAGAGGTCAATCAGAGTTTGTCACCAATTGACTCAGGGATCTATAAGTTGCTGGGCTTAGAATGCTGCTGATAGCAACTTGCAATTTAACCTTTTACATAATGTGACCTGCTATCAGTGGGTAAAAGGTTACATTACCTAATCAGGTTGCTAGTCTGATAAGGGTAATACGCTGGGGTTGAGTAAGGCGTCGAGACATGTTCGTTGATTAAATCTAGAAGAGGTCACATTTTCTAGTCAGCGGCGGAATCTGACTAGATAGATGTAGAAGATCATAGTTGACTGCGCCTTTAGAGGGTTAGTTCATCAGCAATGGCTTCCGTTTCCAATTGGGGCGCCAACAGAAGAGTTGGATTCTGAATTCCCCTATAATTTCAATGTATTTTTTAATAAAGCTGATCAAGATAAGCTAAGAATTATTCAAATATTTTATATATAGACTGTCAACATTTAGCTTATATTTTACTCTTAGAATTTGAGCTAAAGGATCAAAAATCCTTTTTCTATTTATTTTTGTACAGATATCGCAGGCTCCTGCATCAAGAGATAAAGAGAGAACCTCTGAAACTAATAGTAGGTTAAATTCCACCATAAGGAAGCGTCAGAGGAAGAAGTTCTCTTGCTTTCCAGAAGTACTTTAAGAATTAAAAAGACAAGCACTAGTATAGCGTTGGAGAAAATACTCTTTGTAAATTTGAGACCTCAACTAGGGCGATAGTATTCATACTATTGCAACCCATTCAACTGTATCAATAATATATACAACGTATATACCAGAAATTGTTCAGTAGACTTGAGAGCTAAAGCGAGGCACACAGCTAAAAAGTTTACAATTGATGCTAATTACTAAGGGTAATTAAGTAGCCAGTTACTAGAAGTTTACAACAGGTCAGGACCTCCTTAATGGATGGGTTATCCATGCCTTTTATTTCCAGAAATTGTTCCAAGAGCATATTGGTATGTACCAATTAATCAATGATGACCTGGGACTTTTGTGGTATAGTAGTCATCTTAGTCAAATAAATAGGCATGCACTCTTGGCCATCTACCACAGGATGGCGTATCCATACTTGAAAATCCCATAAATGATATTAAAGCCTGTCAATCCAACTTTCACTTTCTAACAGGCAAGCTCAAGCTTTGACCTCCATCATGCCATCACGGGAAGTTTCAAAACCAATGGGACCCTATGTCATAAACGGGATAAGAATTCTTCATTATAGTGCACGACGGTAGAATAGTCTCATAGAAACTTGGTCATGAGGATAAGGTTGTAACTCAGGTTGTCTGATGCAATGGCTGTGGTATTCACTGGAAGCTTTCCAAAGAGAATGGCCAGCGAGGGATAGGCCTTAATGGACTGAATGAATTGTGGTCAAGCTGTGCCATATTCAATATAGTGAGGAAAGTTGAGAGCTAACTTTAATATGCTTAATTAATTTTGATGAAATGACATTTATAGTAGAACCACTGTTGACAATGGCATGGACAAGGATCTTATGAATTTGAACAGCAACGCATGTAAATAACCTCCTGAAATGAGGGGGAAGAGTGAGAAACGTAAGAGATTCATCAGACAAAGAGTAAGATTTATCAGGTTATTTATTATTGATGGGTACCAACTCATTTTTTCTAGTATGACAACATTAGACTCATTGGAGGTTGATAAACATTCTTTAGTAGCACGGGGATGTCATCATAAAGTGCCTCGTTCATTATGCTGAATGCCCTTATCCTGCCTCCTCAGTGAGTCTCTTCCAACAAATCCTGGCACTATGACGGAATCCATTGCAGTAGAAGCATCAAGGTCTGAGGTTCTTTTGGTTCTCAACATGTGGATTTAAGGACAGCTGGAAGATGTGGACGTAGAGGACTCATGATGAAGGGTAGACGCAGGAAATTCATTATTGCTTCAATGAGCTCCCAGTTATAGGTGAAGTTGCTCTTCTGGCCAATCATGTGAATTTGGATCCCAAAGTAAGATCCCAACGTAAAGATGATCATGACTATGGTGTTGTCCGATGTAATACGATTGATGGTTACTAAGGGTTTTGATTGTGAATTAAATTGTCTGGAGAACTTCACAGGAATTTCTCCTTTGTTCAACTGAAGGCCATAATTGCCTGCTTCTGATTAGCTAAGGTCTGTTTATTTCCAAACTAATGAGTTAAGCCCATACAGACTTGTTCTCAAGTGTGAAAATCCTTTAAATGGGGGACATAATTTCCTGGTCAGTAATATTCAGGCAGGAGTAAATGTGCTTCACCTTCTGACAGTATGTAACTTTATCCATTGTCTGGAAGATTTGAATTACACTTCCAATGGAGCAGGCTTAATTTCGAAGTTACACTGAGTGGATTCTCCAATAAAGATAAATTTAAATAAAAATACAGGCTATAAATCGACCTAGTTTTTATTATCAAAAAGAAAGAATATTTATAGGCTTTGTAACAGCTTGCAATCTATATGAGTGAATTAATCTCTGCACGATTGAATCTTCAATCAATTGATCAGGATCAGATTGATCGTTAACCTTGATAGATTGAGATATATTGCTTGCTCCTTCCTATGATGTCAGGGGAATTGATGAAGTGGATTCTTTGGAGATATGAGAATTTGGTAAAATCCCGACACTTTCCCCCTCAAGATTTGATCATGGTGGAGGATGACTTATTAAAAACCTAGGATGAATATGATTTACCACTATACCAGTATCAATATGAACAATCAAATACTCTGATTTTTTAAAAAATATACGTCTATAGGGACCAGACCAATTAGTTCCAAACTCTTCAGTCCGCCCACAAGGCTGAGAATGATTGTACATAATGTAATCCCCAATCTGGTATTCAGGTAAGACAGGTTTGTGTTGATTGCTCCTTTGAGTCTCTTTTTGTGTGGTGGCTTCATTCAAATTCATTGCTTGAGCCTTAAGCAGGATAATCTTGTCAGCCAAATTACTCATAATTAAATCGGAATTTTCTGGGATGCTTTCTCAAGGATTGTCTGAACACTAGAAGGGACTGAAGGATCCCGCCCATATATACACCTAAATGGGGACATCTTGATAATGTGGTGGTAGCTTATTTGATAAGAAAACAAGGCACTAGGTAAATAAAAATTCCACCAAGTTGGGTCACTGGCTGCCATCTTTCTTAGAATCAAGACCAGGGTCCCACTAACTCGTTCAATGGCCCCATTTGTAGATGGATTTTATGGGACAACAAATCGCTGGGTAGTGTTAAATAATTTGGATAACTCCTGTGTAAGTTGCGAGGTGAAGTTAGTCCCATTACCGACATAAGGACCTTGGGACACCCAAGCTTAGAAATGATATGATGATATAGGAATAACGCTGTAGTCTTAGCTGAAGAGGTAGCAATAGAAATGGCCTCAACCCATTTGGTTAAATGGTCAACAGCCATAATGGTATACTGATGGCCATGCAATCCCCAAGGAAAAGGACCTACAACATCAATTCTGACCTCCCCAAACGCCTTAGTCAGGGGAATAACTTGATGTTGATATTTAGGGTTGGTAGTTCCATGGATTTTACAGATAATACATGATTCAAGGGTCTCTCAAATGAACTCAGTCATATTATTCCAATAGTATCGAGTCTTCAACCATTCTTGAGTCTTCTTTAATCTGCTATGACCAACTTGTTCATGACCTTCCATTACAGCGTGAAATCTAGAGTTGAGATGTAGGAAGGGCAACCACTTAGATTTGACTTTCTTATACAAAGCTCCATCTTGAATCATAGTATCTTTGGTAATTGATTTTAGAAAGGCTCAATCCTCTTCATTTTCTCGATCTCATAACTCAGGTCGTCCAATAAGATTGCATAAGCGTTCTTCTTTTTCTAGTTCCAAGGTCAGAATAGGCAGTTTGAACAGCCCATCAGCGTTTTAATGCTGAGCCCCTGAGCGATGAACAATGGAGAAATCATAATTTTGTAACCTCAAATCCCAACGGGCCAACCTCCCGTCAGGATCCTTCATGTTCTGCAACCATCGTAAGGAGGAATGGTCAGTAATAACAGTGAAATGGTTACCATATAAGAAGGGACAGAATTTCTTGATTGCTAGAATTACTGCCAAACATTACTGCTCAGTAACACTATACTTTCGTTCAGTCTTCAACAAAGTTTTTCTATATAAAGCAACAGGATGATTATTCTATTCTTCATAACACTGAGATAAGATAGCCCCAATAGTGACATTGTTTGCATCAGTATGTAAAAAGAAAGGCTTATCAAATTGAGGATGAATTAGAACAGGTGCCTTGATCAAGGCGGTATGCAGAGAATTAATGGCTATTCTTGAGCTGACCCCCACTCGAAGGACACTCATTTTTGCAACAGGTGAAATAAGGGTTTAGCCATATCAGCAAAGTTGGGAATATATTGACGGTAATACCCAACCATGCCAAGAAAGACTTGTATATCCCGTAAAGAAGAGGGAGGAGGCATTCTTTGGATGGCTTAAACTTGTCTGAGAGGGGTCAAATCCCTTTAGCTGAAACTTGATGTCCTAAAAAGTCCATTTTGTTTTGAAAGAATGAGCATTTGGAGGGTTTGAGTTTTAAGGAAGAGCCCCAAAATTAGGCTGAAAATTCTTTTGATGGTCTAAATGATTGATAAAAGTTTTGGAGAACACGGTTATATTGTCAAGATATACCAGAACACAAGTAAGCTTTAGATCCTGTAGCATACTGTCCATGGCCCTTTGGAAGGTTGCTGGGGCATTGCTTAGTCCTTGAGGCATAGAGTTGGTTCAAACAACCCTTTACTCAATATCAGGGCACACTTGGCACAATCTTCTGGTGATAACTCGATATGCTAGTATCCACTGGTTAAGTCCATGTCTGAAAATTAGGTGGATCCAGCCAACAACCTAATAGAATCATCAATCCTAGGTAAGGGATAACAATCCCGTTGAGTAATAGCATTCAGTCAATGATAATCCATCACGACTTGATGAGAACCATCTTTCTTCTTAACCAGTAACAATGGGGATGCCCAAAGACTATTGGAGGGTTTCTTTAATCCAGCATCCAACAATTGACGCAACTCCTTGGTAACCTGGGCTTCTTCTACTTTAGATTTACGATAGAGCCTCGCACTTATAGAAAGGTGAACATCAGTTTTAACAGAGTGCATCACTCCTTTCATCTTCACAAAATAGTAAGTATGCTTAGCAAAGATATCGGAATATTCATCTAACAATCGAAGCACTTGTTTCTCCTGTTCACTAGAGAGGTGTTTTCCAATAGCAGGACCCACAGTAAGGATTTCCTGATCACTTTCCATTCCAAAGTCTTGTAGACTCCCAAAAGAGTTTAACATCATAGATACGAGATAAGGGCAGTAACTTTACATAAGCAATTGGATGCTCTCAATCTACCAGCTTTGACTCATTGGTAAGTTTCTCCAGTAAGACAGATAATGATCCTGAATAAGCATAATCCAATACTCCAGTACAAGGCAAGAGCTTTTTAGCAGAAGGATTGACAGTGCCTTGAACTTGCAACAAATGTCCCTTGGGAATCAAAAAATGCAAAGAAGTGTTAACAATTACTTGTGGTTTTGGCGGAAAAACTAATTTCTCAGTGGAGAAAATAGGCATTCCCTCTTCAATATCAGCCAATGTAGGAGGTAATTTTACATGAGGATCTTCAACGTGATATTGAAGTGAATAAGACCTTTGTGTTTCCTCTAGCAGACATAACTGACGTTGGGTAGAAGCATGATCAGATAAAAGTAAGGGAACTCTATACCCCAAGAGAGACAATGACGATTCAGGGTAAGTGATAATTCCATCAAATTCTCATAAAAAATGAGTCTCTAAAAGTTGTTGTAACTCAAGTTATCGAGTACAATGGCAGGGATTGTAAAAGTTAATTCCCCAATTTTCAGGGGAAGGGACAAAAAAGCTCCAATAGACCAAGTACTCTGAGGTCCAGCCATGCCATATTCTTCATAATGAGAAATATTAGGTGTTAATTTGATCCGTTTGACCAATTTTGATGAGACAACATTCACCAGGGATCCAGTATCTATGATAGCTTTGGCATTGACTTGATTCACTTGGAAGTCAATATGGGTAATGGTGCTTCTGAACTGAGAGGATAATGCCAACAAGGAGGGCAAGGAATAAGAAGAATGTTCGTCTTTATTACACTCAATCAAACTTTGATGCTCTTGCTGCGCACTCATATCATTTTAAGGTGGAGTATCTTATTGGACTTATCTCTTTTCTTCTTCTCATCCGATTCCTTATTGAAAACAACGATCCTCTGTATGGAAATATCGGTGACAGTAGTTACACTGGATCCTCTATTTTTCTCAGGACTCTGACTTTGGGGAAAGATTTGGGGTCAAAATCTTTAAACCGGTTTTTCAAGAAAAAAAATTTCCAAAAAGGCTTTTTAAGCCAAAATATTTTAAAATTTTTTTAACATTTTAAAAATTGGGTTTGGGGCCCGGGAAAATTTTTTAAAATTTTAAATAGAACTGGGGGGAAAATTGCCCATCTTCCAATTGGGAAAAAATTATAGGAATTAATTTGGGGTTTAAAGGGGAAAAATTAAATAGAAACCCCCCTTTAAAGGGACCTTTGGTGGGGGTAAAACCCCCATAAAACCCGGGGGCCCATGGCCCCCGGGGGTTTCCTCACCCCCCAAAAATTTGCCCAAGGATTTTTCCAAAAAGCCCCCCTTTGAAAAAGTATTTTTTTGAGGAACAATTCCCCAAAAATTGGGGCCAAAGGGTGTAACCTTTTTTAACCCCCAAATAAATTGCCCTTTTCAAAAAAAAAATTTTTAAAAATTTGTCCCCCTTGGGAAAAAGGGGGGCCAAATTTATTAAAATCTTAACACAGAATAAAGGGGGAAAATCAAAAATTTAAGCATTAAAAAAAATAAGAGGAAAAAATTTTTGAGTTATCCCCCAATTGATGAGGTGGGGATGCTGATCTGAATTTCGGATTGGGAATTTCCTTTGAAGCTGCTGGTCCTTACCCCCAATTTTCCCAAGTTTAATTCCACCTCTTATTTTTCCCAACTAAATTTAAAAAACCCGGGAGGGGAAAGTTTTGGACCAAAAAGGCCCCCCAAGAGTTTAAGCCATTATTCAAGGACAAATACTCATAAAGGCGGGATTTTTTTTTTTTTCATTTTTATGAAAACCATTTTGGGGCCAGGTTTCCCCAAAAAGATAAAATTATTGCCTAATTGCCTTACTAAATTTGGGCCCTAGGATAAGGGTTCCCCATTTAATGACTTGTTCTCTTTTCCACAAAGAAGCTTAAAAAATTTGGGGATTAAAAAAACCCTTTTTCCTCGCAAAAGCAGGCTTTTATGGGTATACAGCCCCCCCAAATTAAATTTCAT
>JAKSZP010001035.1:0-14274 GCA_022478985.1 Massospora cicadina | reverse complement strand
GATGAATAGGTCATTTGCCTCATTCCATCACATGTGCATTGTGCGGATGGTGCAGTCTTCATTGTTGATTTTTATGGAGAATTAAATTTTTGCTGCATCCGCCGCTTCTTCCATGGACATGAACCTGACATCCACCCATCCTCTGTGTTGATTTTTGTAATTTACCAAGACAGTGTTTGGGAAAGTCACGGAGAAGGCCATTCCCATTTTTTCCCATGATTCAAGGGAAGTATCGCTGAACATAATTCTAAGGCTATGCTCAAGGGAGGACAAGGGTTGGGAGTGTTTAATTTTGGTATATGCGCCCATTTTTTGCAGGAATTGCAAAACTCTGGATGCGGCGCTGTGCTCACCCTTTTTGGTGGGAGGGTGTGTCAACATTCCGCTGGGGCATTTTCCCTGGCGGGTTGGGAGGGCTTCAGTCCTTTCATGCTGGCCATTTTGCCCAACTTGTATTGTTGTGGAAAAATTTGCTCATATTCCGGGTTGATTGTCAATCTTGGAGAAATTGCATAGAATCGTGTTACTAAAAGTGATAAAAACGGGAAAGAAAAGCTGTAAGTGAACGTAATCTTGTTCAAAAAGGATAATATATCAATACTATGCCTGATCTGCCCCATTGAGTCGATTAAGGTACTGCTGAGCCTTAATGGACCTGCTCAATAGGAGCCTACTCTGTTCCCCTCCAGTTTAGATTATTACACTAAATGCTGAGGCCACAGCTCTGAATGCCTTAGTAATGCTTTACTTAAGCACCCATTTTCTTTAGAGTATGATGCCATCATCCATTATATGGAAGGATTTTAATCCTCGCTTGGTTTTCCACGACCCCTTGGTGTTTATGACCACCAGTGATGTCAAGGAACGCGTGATGGCACAGGCATGTCTGCTGGAGACCAAAAAAATTGGATTGACTGACTCAATTACCACGTCCAAGTCTCAAGAGTGAAAAAAATTCTTACATAGAGAGGGGATAGAAGGGATGCTTTTTGTTCACTTAAACCCAAGTAATTCGTTCAGCGTCACAGATTATAGTGAATACCTAGATTCATGCGAACATACAGCTTGGGGAGCTTACCAAAGATTCGTAGGGCTGAAATTCATCTGTGAAGGAGGTCTTAACCTGCCCGAGTATCATTGTCTCTGCCTAAACTGGCTCCATCTTGGTACTACTAACTAACCTGATACCAATGGCGCGAATCATTAGGCCTATATAATCGCCTACCTACATTTAGTACCAATCAATGACATCATATATGTTCGTGATTTGAAAACCTCCGTGACTTTAGTCTAGAAGAACCTCCCACTGTAGCTCTAGTTACCACCTCCATAAGGGACCTTACCCTAGAACGAAGGAGGAAGGTTGATGAGCTCTTGGATGAATACTCTGACCTTTTTTCTATGTCCACGTACAAATTTTGGCAATTTGAAGGGTATTGTGCACAATGTAGAAATGAGGGACGCCCTACCAATATGCTCACGTACCTACTAAAGATAGAAAGGTATATGAGTCTCAAGTCACGACTGAACTGAAGGAGCTTTTGACTTCAGGGTTTTTGATAACCTCACGAAGACCTTGGGTGTCTCCACACCTAATTGTTAGAATAAAAAAAATGGGAGCCATTGTGTCGTCATGTATTATATTATTCTTAACACTGTGACACAAAAAGTTATCTACCACCTACAACAGTTAATGATTCCCCCAGCTCCTAGAAGGATCATATACTTTACTGAAATGAATCTTGCCAGCAGGTACTGAGAGATCAAGTTGGCTCCTGAGGATCAATCCAGTACGACCTTATTGTAAATGAAGGGTTTTTTAATTGACTTGAATGACGCAGAAGCACTTTAATGCCACTGTCACCTTTCAACGAGCTTTGGAGAGGCTCATGGATGATTTTAAGATTTCTTGCTTCTTAGTTTACCTCAACTATATTAACATATTCTCCAAGACATTCAGCGGCTAATTTTATAATCTTTTTCAGGTTTTTTAAGTTCATCCGTGAATTTTAATTTAAAGCTCAAACATGTCAAAAGCTCTTTTTTTACCTAAATGGTGTTTTTAGGGCATAATTTTATTCTACAGGGGTTTCAGCTTATTCTGGAAAAGATTCACCATAGAGAAAAGATGCCTCTCTAAAAGCCTTTTAAACATTCAAGTGTTCCTAGGTATGGTATGGTATTCCATACAATTCATAACCTGGTTTATTGATTTGTCTGAGCCCTTTTTATATTTTATAAACAAGAACATACTCTATAAGTGAAACATAAACAGTACCAGGCTTTCAATCTTCTTAGGACCGCGCTTAACTATCATCTTATGTTGATCCACCTAAACTTTGACTAACCCTTTTTTATTGTTTACAGAGGCCAGTGATGTTGCCGTAGGGCCATCTTAGCCTAATTGGACGAATAACAAGTAGACTGACCCATATTTTTAGAAAAATACTATTGAAAGCTGACTAAAAATATAGCATCACTGAACATGAATGTTTAGCTGTAATGCTTGCGGTCAAGCACTTCCAACCATACTTATATGTTAATCATTTTACTAATGTCGCCAATAATGCTTCCTTAAGTTTGATCCAGTAGATGAAAGAATCAATGGTCAATTGACCAGGTGGGCCATCTCTGTCTATAAAGCTATGACTCTTTTAATAATTCATCATGGGGCCACAGCTCACTAAAAGGCAGATAGGCTATCTGGGATACCAACTAATGATGTTTATTACCTGACAAAGTACGCTTGTATGACATTATTGATTGTCCATAGTATTGGGAACTGGAACCCAGAAACAATGAAAATGTTACGCTAATGGCCTATAACACTCAAAGCAAGATATCATGTTGTATAAAAAGATTGACGGGAAGTTGCTTCCTTATCTACAACCCTCCTTAAGAACAGAAGCTATTCTAAAAAGCACCCCCGCATAGACATGGGGCAGTCAAGCAAAACTATAGATAATTAGAAACCAATGCTACTGGGACCTGATGCTTGAGAATTTCTAGGAGGTTTTATATGCTTGCTTGATGTGAAGAACCCAAGATCAGCCGAGTCCTCAATTCCAGCTGAAGTTGTTTCCCCATCCACGTCATTTATCATCTTTGGCATGGATGTCATAGGGCCCTTATCCATAGGTCTCCTTGGCCATAACTACATAATCCTAGCCATTGACCATCTCATAAATTTGGTTGAGGCCATGATAGTACCTGCTGCCACCACTATTGCTACTGATTTATTCTTGTTTTATAAATTTTTAATCAGCATGGGTGCCCCAGAGTTCTGCTATTGGACAAAGGGATAAACTTTACTTCTTAATTTGTCCAAGAGTTGGCCTCTTATTTACTACTAACCAGCACTTTACTGCACCATATAGCCCTTCAACAAATGGTGTGGTCTTTTTAAAAACTGCACACTAGTCTCTATTTTATTAAGATGGCCACCACTCACCCTATGCGACTAAATCACTACTTACCATTCGCTTTAATAGCCTATTGAATCAGCACTCATTGAGTAATCAAAATGTCCTTATTTTAAGCACTTTATGGTAGGGAGATCTACTGCCTAGCAGGGTTTAGGCTTTACTAGAATTTTCTTCACCTGATGCTGCTAAATTGACAATGAGAGCACTAGCCAATGAGAGAATTAGGTTGTAAGAGCAAGCCACTCAAGGATTATCACTGACACCCCCAAGGAATCAACTCAATCAAATGGAAAACATATTGCTTTCCCGTTATTCCACATTGGGAACTTGTATTATTCTATCATCATTTCATGGTGGACGCCCAAATAAGTTAGATGCTCCATGGACAGGATCCTATTGCATACTTTATAATTCTGGATCTGTACTCCATTGATGATGTTCCACAAAGCGCGGTAGTCAACTCTGTACATGGTAGGTTTCTGCGCCTTTATGTTAGATCCACCAAGATCTTAAGGAGGGCGATGTCAGTTTTTGTACTCCAGAATATCCTGGATAAATTAGTTATCAGTTCAGTAATATTTACAATTATCCTCCAATAAGGTCAAGCCTTCCAGTTTCAAATAAATCATTGACAAATAAGCTCTTATCGCCAACCAGGTAACAATTAAAAAAAGATTTGGAATCATCATGTATGAGAGGCTGTCTTGACGCCAGCTGTTACAATCCCGACGCCCTAGCATAATGGGAGATCAATAATCCTAAAGCTGATCATTGAAAAGGCCATGGCTTGACCCTTGTATTGAATGAAAAGCAAGTATTCTTGAATGAAGGTGAATTGAGCGTTCATACGTCACAAGGCAATCAATCATCCCACACCTATTAGTAGCTTTAAATAATAATAATTATAATTTATTTCCTTAACGAAGTTACACCTAGATCTCTTCACATAGTTAAGATTATTGGCATTATAATCCAAGATAGTACATAATAAAAGATTCTGAAGAAGCAAATGTGCTACGCCATCGCCTCTATCCAGTCATTCTGAAGAACCAAGCCATCTTAAAAATCATTCCAAACTTCTGTTCCCACAGCTCTTGCCACGCAGTTTTCTTAACGTATTTTTTTCTTGCAAAAAATATACTTTTATAATAGAACTTTTACCTGGTCTTCAATTGTAAGGTGGTTTTCCAATAGTCTAAAATGAGATCCATACTAAATAGTAACTTGGGCTTTCAAAGACAGTATAAAGCATCGTTAAGACTAGAAAAGAATTGAGTTCTTTTAGTGAAGTTAAGAAGGCAAAATTTTGATGTTATTTTGAATTAAGCCGTCCCTCTTCTTCACTATCAATATTGCGCTGTCTCATGTACTTGAGAAGAGTACTAATATTCCATGCATAAGCAGCTTATTAATCTTAATAAAAAACTATTGAATCAGCTGCACTTGGATGTCTAATTGGCCTCAATCAACATTAGTCCAAATCTTACAAAATACACTATTTCCAATTATTTTTTGAACAGCCTAGATTGTGATTGATTTTAGAAAAAATCACTCATTTCTTCTCTAATAGGTTCTTGACCTCCAACTTCTGGCTTTTGATAAGCAAGGTAATCGTATCTATCATTTTAGTACATACATGTTTTTGGTATATTCCTCTGGTACTTCGTTTATTTAGGTTTCTCAAAAATAAAAAAATTGTTTTCTGATATGAAAATTATGAGAAAATGCAATAGTATTATTTTCTTAACCCATATATCTCTTTATTGCTGTGTTTTTTCAAAAGCTAAGATTTCCATACCTTGGTAATGGAATTACAGAGCTAACCATCGTTTGGTCCTTGATTTTCCATAGCTTTTTGACTTCTTCATATAATTGCTCAGGTTTCTCCATGCATCAGTCCTGAGTCATCACTCATTGCGTTCCAAGTTAAGGAGCTATTGGCTCTTGGACTAAAATTGTAATCTTAATTTTTTCATGGTCATCCTATGGGCTATTCTACCAATCAATTATATTAAATGGCAATAAAACCATTATAGTAAATTAATTAATACAATATTTTCCCGTTTACTTATTATATTTTCTATGGTTATATTAATGTCAGCTATTGTTCCAAAATTGCCAAATAAAAATCAAATTTTAATTTGAACTTTTATTTACTCAAGAACCTAGTAAAAAAAGTAATATCATAGTTCTGATTAGGTAATATGATGTCTGGTGATGAGAGAACCAGAGATCCTAATCAAAGAGGTAAAGCACTATATGCGCTGCAGAAAGTTGGTGAATCTTTATCCAGCTGTACCATATCCCTTGTTATGTTTTTTATTTTGGAGAGATCTTTATAATTTTTACCAGTATATTTAGACAATGTTTATTGTGGTGCCACTACAATAATGTATCTCACTCTCACTCAAAATAACCAGAATGTCCATATATATATACTCTATATTGTACATATTGTTTCCTGAGAGAATAGTTGCATTGGTTTCCTAATTTAAAAATGTATACACTATGCAAAACATCTGGAAATGATTCCTTATATATACTGATCAAAATTATAAAAGTTGTTATCATCTTATTGGTTTTTAAAAACGCCTCATTATATTAAATTTTCATGTTTTATAAAGTAATTGAACTGCGTTGTTAAGTGATTTTTATGCAATTCAAAAGATCTCCTTCACTTTAGCTCTTATTGTTGAGATTTCAATATGACTGGGCGATAAGCTAGTGTTCCGGTGAATTGTTAATTAGATGAGAAGTGAGCTCCGAGGGAAAGTAATAGGGCTCAGTAATTGAGGAAATTCCGTTGAAGCCTCGAGGGTTGAATGAATTCTACATTGATAGCAAATCGAGAATTACTAAGCAAAATGTGTCAAATCCATTGAGGAATACCGAGTGTTAAAGGTTGAGCAAGAGAGAGAAGGTGAGGTAGGTTTTTTAGAGAAAAAAGAAGAAGTGAGTAAGAAGAAGTAGAGAACGTAAGCAGAGAGGGTCTGCTGACTAGATCATATTAAAAAAATAGTAGTGACATTGGGGCGATTGCCTCATATTTTTATATAAGTTTATTACATTTAATTGAGAGACCAATAATCTCCATATCATTTGGCCGTTGCTCATGGGCTGAACCCTGCGCAATTCAAACAGTGGAAATAAGCCATATCTGCCAAAAAGTTAACAGTGGTGCTCACTACAGGGGGCCCATTGATCAACTAATTACAAATTCATCAACGGTACATATGGCGCAACCAGCTTGCTTTAATGAGGTAATACCCCAAGTGGTTGAAATAACTCACTTGGGGAACTTAAGCTTACTTTGGATACATTACTTCAGGTGCAAAAAGTGCCGTTTCATGAGAATAAGAATATTACTGAGCAGCTCAACCATGCCTTCCACCAACTGCTTCTGGTAAGTGACCATGCCAACCAAATTGCCAACCTCTTGGGCAGCACAACGGAGCGGCTAGACTGTGCGGAGTATAAATTATATAGTGTTGTTAAGGAAAAAGAAATCTGCATTGACAGGCTGCCCTCATTTAGCTGTGATGGTAAAATACATGGGTTTTTCAAGTGGTTTGAGTTTGCCATAGAGTAGCTTCTGATCAACGAAGAGTTAAACTATTGTTATCTGCATTGGATGTTTCATGTGCTGATCAAGTTACTTGTTATCTTAAAGACAGTACTGTAGCTTACCAAGAGTTGAAGGAGACTGTAATTCGCCTGTTTGGGGGCAAATCAAAAATGGCTCAACACAAGGCGGATTTTTTAACAATATTTTTTAAAAAAATGAGTCTTTAACAAAGTTTGCAGAGCGATTAACTAATGAGGCTCATGTGTTGCTGGGTGCCAATGTCTTATCTAATGAGGAGGTGGTTATAGTGATGACGGCGGCTTTCAAGCCCTACTGCAAATTGCATAATGCTATGGCGTACACTCTTCAGGAGGATGCAGAGTTACTCAAAATCATCCATCATTTACATCATTTACCTGCCACCTTTAGTTCCCAATGTAGAGCGGAAGGATCCTGTATCTGCCACAGATTTTCCGCTAAATGAAGGATCCACCAATATGAGGGTAATCAGTAAGTCACTCCTCATCCACTTAACTCATGAGCGGGTCCTCTACGTCCCTATTATGATCAAACCGCTTATCCTTGGGCCCGTAATAAACTGTGGTTCAATAGTAGACCTAGACCTTCTGGGGTGATTCTGAGATGAGTGCTGGTCCCAAACGCTTGTTTCTCGTGTGAGCAAACAGGTCATTATGTGGTTAGTTGTTGGGCCAAACCAAGGGTCCATGAAGTAGCTGTTGTCCCATATGAACTGGGAAAAGGGTGAGAAAAGTAGAGACGGGATGCTCTGCTTCCACTAATTCAATTATATTTGTCCCTGATGTTCATCATGAATCACCCTGTTTCACCTCCAGGGCACACTCTGAGGGTTTAGTATACCAACAGATCCCTTACCACCTTTTGGCCTCAAGATGAGGTAGAGATCCCAATAATGCGGACATGGGGCTCCTTTAAGACATGTATAAGCTGTACGCCTGGCAAATCCATGAGCATAATGGTACAATCGATGGTGAACCCTCCAATATGTCGCAGCTTTGGAGGGGGTGGATGTGGCAGTTCCTGTAGAAAAGATTGCTCAAGAGTATCCTCATGTTGGGGCTGGTGTGTACACTTTTCTGGGTAATCAAACGCCCTTGAATGTTTATTTATTGAACACCAAGGGTTCTTCTTATTCAGAATGCACCTACTGTGACATATTCGTACAGAATAACAAAATTCAGGCGATCATTGATACAGGCGCTCCTGTCAATACAATATCCACCAAAAATGTGGCTAAGCTTCCGCTGAAGCCAGATGTGGACCACCAAGTTGTGTATGGAACTGCGGGGGCCCAGAGTACTGTATCAGAAGGCGCATATAGCTCATTGCCTTTGAGGGTCTGGGTCAGCTGGCATATCCGCTCTAGCTGTGGTGTTGCCTAATGACCATTATGACATGTTGATTGGGGCTGCATTTATGTGGCACTTTGGGGCTGTGGTTATTATGGCAGATGAAACCATCAGTGTACTGAGAAAACAGATCCCTATCTATTTTACTTCCAGCGGAGCCCCAGAGGACTCAATCTGCTCCTGGAAAATTAATCTTACTTATAGAGATGGTGTAATTTTTGTAAGATATTGATAGAAAAAGTGGAAGACCTGAACGCTTCTAAACCAGATTTATGAGTACAAAGGGATTCCGCTAAGAGCTGCAAATTCTTGGACTATCCCTTTTGGGCATCAGGTCATATTTGGGACAGAGCTCAAAATTGATATTCTGGGAGGTTTTTATGGAGAGGTTGTGGGGCCTTAACACCAATTGTGGCTCAAACCTCATGTGGCTCCTGGATTACTGTTACCAGGGCAGGGGAAGTAGAGGTTGGTAGAAAATCTGCAAAAGGAGGTGATGAAGGTTCAGCGGCACCAAGTGGTGGCTTACCTACACCTGGTCCAATGATGGGGTACTAGGGGCATGACTTTGGTTCTTGGGAAAATCTTGGCTTGCCTCGAAAAACCATCTTCAGCATAATGACAGTGGTTTCATGGGAGGCGCTAACTTGTCTATTGGAGGATCAGAAGGACAGGGTGATGGATCTGTTTGAGAAATATCATGCATTTTTGCAACTGAAAATCGCGACTTGGGTTGCACTCATAAGGTTGTGCATCTGGTGGACATGGGAGACCACCCCCTATCAGGTCATGACCTATCCAATGCTTGGTGGCAGCAGAAGAAATTGTATCTGCAGAAATAGATACATTGGTGGAACAGAGAATGTTAGACCAGTCAAAGAGTCCCTGGGCATCTCCAGTGCTTATTGTCAAAAAGAAAGATAGCTCCAATCGAGTAGTAATTGATTATAAGAAGATTAACAGCATTATGAAAAAAGATTTGTATCCGCTTCCACAGATTGATGGTGCTTTAGATTGGTTAGGTCAGGCCAAGTATTTCTCTGCTATGGACTTGATATCAGGGTACTGGAAGATCGAGTTACCAGCGGTGGAACAAGAAAAGTGCGTTATATTACCACAAAAGGATTGTTCCAGCCTACACATATGCCACAGGGTTTGTTCAATGCCCTGCTATGTTCTAGCGGGTTATGGACACTAGAATGGGCGACCTTAAGTTGTCTTGCGTTCTTGTCTACCTTGACAATATCAACATATTTTCGCGGACATTCATGGAGCATCTTGAACACCTGGAGCAAGTAATCCGACACCTAGCTGAAGATAATATCAATATTAAGCCCTGAAAGTGCCACTTTTTTAAAGAACAATTGGAATACCTTGGCTTCATGGTAACTCCAAAAGGCTTAGTCCGCCGCAGCTAAGGTGGAAGCCATCTGCAAGATGACTTGGCCAAGCAATAAGCGAGATATACATGTGTTCTTGGGGATGGTTGGTTACTACCAGCGGTTCATTCCCAACTTCAGCTGTATTGGGGCTCCACTTTTTGAGCTACTTAAGAAAAACGCTGCCTTCAAATGAATGGAATGATGTCAAACTGCTTTTGATGTATTACAAAACGCGTTGGCTAGCGCGCCTGCTTTGAAATAACCCAATTTTGAAAAAGAATTTATTTTGCAAATGGACGCTTCACTTTCTGCTTTAAAGGCTGTGTTATCACAAAAAGATGATGACGGTGTGGAGCACTCAATTGCATATTGCAGCCAAAGTTTAACTGGCCCTTAATGGAATTACACCGTGACTGAGTGGGAGTGTTTAGTGGTAATTTATGCATACAAACAATTCTGGGTCTACCTCCATGGGGTGGATTTCAAAATGGTAACAGATTATTCCTCCTTGCGCTGGCTACAGAATCTGTTGGAACCTGAAGGATGACTCGCGTGATGGGCTTTGATGCTCCAAGCATATGATTTTGAGATCACGCATCAGCCAGGGGCGAAGCATCAGAATGCAGACTGTCTTTCTCGATTACCCATGGTCGCCATTACAGCAGATGTGGCAGATATAATGTACAAAAAAACGATTGTGGACAAATATCATGATGAGCTGCTGCCCGTGATCAAAGTGTTAGATGGACTCAGACAGGATACATTCTTGCGCAATGAGGAATTATTTAAGCGGATGGGGGAATTGACGCTGAGTTTTCCAAAACCCTCTACCAGGCCTGCAATTATCATGGATGACCATAGAGCAGTAGGTCATGGAGAGTTGAAAAAGATGCTGGTTTTCTGTGACCCTGCTACTATTGGAAGATTATGCACTACGATGTGCTTGAGATGGTTGGTTGTTGCCATCAGTGCCAAGTGGAGAAACCATTCCACCAAAAAACCACCTTCCAGTTAGTTAAGCCTTGGTTCGCATGGCATAAGGTTTTGTTAGATGTGGTGGGGTTTCTAGAAACTGGCGCAAACTGCTCCAAATATATAATATTTGCCATTGAGCATTTGACCAGATAGGTGGAAGCAAGGGCTATCAAGGATTTGGGGGTGTCACTACAGCCAAGTTCATCCTGGAGTGTGTTATATAGCGCCATGGTTGTCCACAATTTATCCTAATGGACAATAAACCAATTTCACATCACATTTATTGGCCAAGTTGAATGAGCTCATGGCAATCTGCGGAGTTTTAACTACCCCCTACCACCCTGAATCTAACTGTATGGTGGAACGGGTCATTGGGACTTTGGTAAATATTCTATGCAAGCTCATGAATGAGAGGCTACTAGACTGAAGCACCCTTTTTTCCACCACTGTCTTTGCGTACAATATCTGCTACCACTCAGCAACTGGTAAGAGTCCATTTCAATTGCTCTATGGCTGACATCCAGCACTGCCTGCATTGCTTTACTCCTGTATGGAGGATATCAGTGGATTCAAACCTCATCGTTATTTGTCTACCTTAACAAATGTGTTGATTAAACTCCAAACTGAGGCATATTCCACTAGTCTTGCCAAGAAGCTTTGGGATCATGCAGCTGATCAATATAGACACAGCAGTCTTCCACAGTTTGGGGTAGGGGAATTGGTCCTGTTTCATGACCAACATAGGTTTGGAAAAAGGAACAAGCTCGCGAGCATATGGAGCAGACCATTTGAGATCATTGAGAAGACTGGGGCATATGCATACACCATTAGGGCACCCGTGAGTGGTCAGATAATCAACCAAGTACATGCAAAGTTCCTTTGGGCCTTCTAGAAAAAGGCGCTTATCATCCAGTCAAGGGGGGGTAATGTCAAGATTTTAATATGACTGGGCGATAAGCTAGTGTTCTGGTAAATTGTTAGTTAGATGTGAAGCGAGCTCTGAGGGCGAGTAATAGGGTTCAGTAATTGAGGAAATTCTGTTGAAGCCTCGGGGGTCAAATGAATTCTACATTGATAGCAAATCGAGAATTACTAAGTAAAATGTGTTGAATCCATTGAGGAATACTGAGGGTTAAAGGTTGAGCAAGAGAGAGAAGGGGAGGGAGGTTTTTTAGGGGAAGAAAGAATAAGTGAGTAAGAAGAAGTAGAGAACGTAAGCAGATAGGGTCTGTCAGTTAGATCATATTAAAAAAATAGTAGTGACATTGGGGCGATTGCCTCATATTGTTATATAAGTTTATTACATTTAAATGAGGGACCAACGATCTCCATATTGTTTGGCCGTTGCTCAGTGGGCTGAACCCTGCGCAATTCATTCAGCGGAAATAAGCTGTATCCGCCAAAAAGTTAACACTTGTGATTGCATTATCATTCTGTTATATGATTTGATGAAGGATGTCTACTTTTGGTTCATCACTATTTTTTCAGAGATGTCTAGGTTGTGTTAATGTTTGTCAGGGGTGAATGGGCAGCCTTCAGCCTAAATTGTTTTATATAGACTTCAGGGCTTTTTCTGATTCTACTGAATTCCTTTTCTTCAGACTGGAAAAACTTCACTTAACCCTTGCCTTTCTTGCTCCAGCACTGAAAGGCGTAATGACCAAATTTTTCAAACATATGACAGGTATCAAGAATTTCATTTCGAAATTTTTCTCATTAGTTTTCTTTCAAAAGTTGTCTACAATAAAAAAATCCTTATTCATAATGTAAAATTCCTAAATTTTGACTCAATTTTTGTTTATATTTTAAAGCTTAAGTTAAACGCAAATTATATTTTTTTAGTACTAGATGAACGCAAATTATTAAAACCCAACAATTTGAGATGTTTAACATTTGAGAGGTGGAGATGTTGGTTATATAACTATCACAAAATTTCTCAGTGTAGATCTCAGTAGACTATTTTTTAGTACTAGATGGTCCCAATAGATCTCAGTAGACACTAAAAAGTTTTTTTAAGCACTCAAATGTCAAAATAGTCTCACTGTTTTCAAATTAGCCAGGTTTCTGTCTACTGCTAAATTTGATCAATATTTATCCCAATGTTTGGCTTTTTAGTTTATCCCTCAGAGGTTCAAGTAAAACTTTAAGCTAAGGTTCATTTTTAGAACAAAGAGTTGTAAATTAAAGGATTCTAGATTCTTGTAGATTAAAAAGCAAATAAGTATGTGCAAATAAGGATTGTTATGTCAGAATTAAGTATTGAACTTTTTAATCAATATTATCATGGTGTGTATGGACTCTATAATTGACAGTTGTCTAAGATCTTCAAAATCAAAATTCTATGATCCGTCGAGATCAATGGTCCAACTCAGGGAAAAATTGTTTTCTTAAGATAATGGCCTCATGACCCCATTGTTCTAGAGCGCCCTGTCCATTTAGATAAAAAAAAATAAGCTTACTCATAGGTTGGCTTAAAACGTTTGCCATGAGGTGATGCTTCATGATTAAATTCCTCTTCTTCGCCTCACTGACTGCCTCATATTAGGAATATTGTCATTCAGTAGATCATCAAAACTCAATTCTGGGGCGAGTACTTTGGATTATTTACTCTATCAAATCCTGACAACGCCCCTTAAGATCCTGTTGCATGGGGAAATTTGGGTCGTAGATATTGTCAATGGTTAATGTTAACCATAGTAACATGGGTACCATTAGCAATATATAATATGGAGTTCACCTTTTGTATGATGCAATAGGGACCTAACTATGTGTTATTAAGCTTATTCTAATGACCCCCTGGATGATGATGGCAAAAGTGAGCATAATTTACTGTCTAGAAGTCACCGATGCAGATATTTTAGCATCAAAACAAGATGTCTCCTTAGAGGTTTCAAAAATACTTTCTTTAGTAGCAATAGCTTGCAAAAAATATTAACTGCTAGACCTCATGGCCAATTCAGAGTTGCGGGTATGGAGGATTAAAACAAGGGTTGGACACTGCTAGCAGCAAGAATTCTCAACCTTAGAGGGAATGGAACAGAGAAATCTTACTTTTTTCTATTGAAGCTTACTCTATATTGTAAGAATACGCTTGGTAAGTAGTGGTTCCAGCGCACAGGGTTGTAAACAGTCTTACTTAAATGATAGACACCAGGGTCCATTTTTCTCACTCTTCCGCCCATTTTTAGATGAATTTCAGGGGCTTTAAAGTTTTGTTAGGAAGCTTTTCTTTCCCATTACTATCACTATTTCTAACACAATTCTCCGCAAATTATCCAAATTTGACAATCAATCAGGAAAATGAGCAGATTTGTACACACCAACACCAGCTGGGCAAATGTGGCCAGTGCAAAAGGCCCTAACCCACCCAACCCATCAGAGAAAAATGCCCCAGCAGTACATTGGGACAACCTCCCCCAAAAAAGGGTGAGCATAGCACCGCACCTGGAGGTTTACAATTTCAACAAAAAATGGGCGCTTTTCACAAAAATTGAACATTCCCAACCCTTGTCCTCCCTCAAGCATGGCCTTAGAATTAT
>JAKSZP010001034.1:0-14312 GCA_022478985.1 Massospora cicadina | reverse complement strand
CCAAATTCCACCGACGAAAGTGGTTGGGAGTGTGGCGTGTTGATGTACTGGTTGCATTGTGCTTGCCACGCGAGTATCTCTAGGGAAATTGTGACCACCAGTTTTTTGAGATTTTTGTCTATTCCGCTAGATTCTCTGGGCTTTTTTGAACGTTGGAGGCCGCGGGCCTTCCGCCTGCTCCTCTTACCTTGCTTGCCCAACTGCTCCCTGACATGGGCGCAGACTAATCTCCTCTGTGAGATTATCAAACTAGATTTAATCTTGAATTGAATAGGTTGCAAAAGTGTTTGCAACGAGAAAGAAAAGTTCTATAGGCTCTTTGTGCCCTGAAGGCTTTAAAACTAAGAGGAATTTATTTATATGTATTTTTGTCAGTACAGGTCCTACTTGTCTTGAAATTATAAAAACGCCATTATCTAAAAGAAGCATAATAAGGTGGTCAGTGGACACTGAGGTATGGCGGGCTCTACTCGCCTCATCTAATCCTAGGATGGGACCTCTTTTTTATAAATCCACTGCACCTGTCAGGGAGACGGCATATGAAGTTTAGACTGGCCTGCCAGTTGGGATGCAAAAGCACCCAAAAGGAAAGCCAGAATGCCAGAGGCTTTGTTTCTTGAATAACTCTATATGGCGCAGGAAGATGGGTGACAAGTGAGCACTTATGTGTGGCAAACTAAAAAGTAAACTAACGATGAACCAGGCTGTTGCAACTCCAGACCGTTGGGCCTTTCTTCAGTGGAGTTGAATGATCAGACTAGCAGTTTTAGGATACTCCATAGAAGGGTTTAACAAAAACAGAGGTGAGGGGGCGGATCCTCACATGAAGTGGAGATAGATGAGCCCACAGGATTCTGATATCCTGTTGGCGGATGGCTTCAACAATGGGGTTGAATTCCCAGAAGTTTCTTACATGAAAGACCCAAATGACTATAGAGGGAGCTAATATTACTATCATGACTGGTATTTCCCAGCCTATATAATGTCTGACGGGCCACAAAGTTAGAGCCATAGGGAGCTCAGCAAGAAAAATTTGAAGTAAAAACAAAAGTTGGGAACTCAAGGAGATTTTTTTGAAAAGTAAATTTAAAAAAATCAACTGACAATTTACTCAGTGTGTAACGAGTGTTTAAATAGCGGTAAATTTGGGGAATAGCTTATAAAAGTATGGGATTGGGGCCCTCAAGATTCGACCTACCTGAAAACTTTAGAAAGAGTGTGAAAAATGATCTCAATATGAACTGACTTTATAGGAATTGGCAGCGGGTTAAGTTGCTGTCAGTTTGACCTTAAACACCTGACTTTTGGTTTCACTGCATTTCTTCAGTTAGCATTATGGAATCTTTCCTGATGGGCAATGGGGATCCCCCAAGGCCACCCCACATAGGTGAGGTCCCAACTGGTCAGAAACGGGTTTGGGATACCCAACCCACCCATGCCCACTCGCTTGGGCGTCCTTTTAGCCAAGTGAGTAACATAAAATGACAATCCAGATTTTTATGTGAGGTTTCCAAGCTATTGGTAACAATTGACAATGGCGGTACACGCCCACCAGGCTTTGTCCCTGAAATTTTTATGGGAAGCTCCAATTTGGCAACTTTAATGCCCCATGGCTTGATGCCATCACCAATTTCGCCTGAGTATTTATAACTAGGCACATTTCAATTAAATGGTACATGAACTTTGGTCTTTGTCCCCATAAATTATGTAGCAGGTTTCAAACTGACAACATTTCCCAATGGCTCAATGCCATTGGCGAGATTTTCCAAGGATTTGACACTTTATTCTGACTCTACTGATTGTGTGAGCCCGTTGGGATTCTTTATCAAGAATTTAATGCATTTGGTTTAAAAATTTTAAAGCTTGGTGCCATTGACTTTATAAGATCTGTTCAGCTCATGGGGGTATCAGTTTCCAAATTTTTGTCACAAATTTCCTCAATTCACCATACTAATTTGGCTGAGGCAAGTGTTGGGACAGGGGGAGGAATCTTTAGAGGTAAGGGTGTTACCCAGCGCTTGTCTACCATAAAGGTGAGATCACCCTATGTGATGAGGGGGAAAGCTGCCCTCTTTGGACCCTCTTTATTAATAAATGGAAGCACTGCCCAGTCTAAGAAGAGGGGACGCTTCACCGGACTTACATTACCCTCCCATTTTGCTAAAGGAGGGCACCAGCGCCGGTGAACTTCATGAGAGCCACATTTTTGTAGGCCTTTGGCAACTTGATCACCATTAAAGTAGCAATTTTTGAGGGGGGACGGAGAAAGAAGGGTGGGAGACGTGGAAAGCCTCAACCAGCTCCAAACAGTTTGTGCAATCTCAGACCCTGACCCAACTGTTCTCATAGGCTGGATAGCTCTTCCAAGCGACAAGCTATTGAAACAACCTCTGAAATCTGAGGGATGCTAAAATGCCCTCCACTTCAGCTTCCTCTTTATCCTCAATCATTATTAGCTCAAGATTTAAAGGGATTGCCCCCTTGAACAGGGACAGCTAAGATACTAGAAGACTGGATGTTGCTTCCAGTTAGGTGGTAATTTCAACCAGAAAGCGCCATTTTCCAAAACTTCCTCCGCCAAGTGGGAACCCAAACGCTTACTTGCAAACTTCTGAGAAGGCATCTACATCCTCAAATGATGCATTTTGAGCATAACATATAAATTCACCACAATCTCATGTGCTGGGAGCCGCTTATGATTTACAAACGCTTGAAGTCACTTATAGCTTTGGTAAGATGCTCCTGAACCAAAGACTGGGTGGTATGAATATTCTCTGCATGATCTGCAGCGGCTGGGATCTTTTGGCGCAGGCACGGACCAATTGAAAATGAGGGGTTGTACCCCAAGGTTGCTTCATATGGGGAAAACCCCATAGAGGCATGTATTCCAGGATTATAGGCAAACTGAGCAAGGGGAAGGTCAATAACCCAGGTATCCTGCATGGCCGCGGAATAGCAGTGCAAGTACTGTTCCAGGATCTGATTAACCCGCTCAGTTTGTTATTGGACTGGGGATGATATGCTGTGGATTGACAGGATGTGATTTCAAGATCAACAGAAGCTAATTCCAGAACTGCACCATAAACTGGGGCCCACAGTCGCTGAAAATCTCCTGCGGGAGGCCAAACATAGAGAACAAATGACGCACAAAGAGATGGGAAGTATCCTCAGACTTGATAGCGGAAGAACATGGGATAAATAGGGCAAATTTTGTGAAATGATTGACCATCACCATCACCGCAGTAACCCATTAGAACAGAGAAGTTTGACAATAAATTCACGGACACTGATTCCCATGGACCCTCAGTCTGTTGTAAAGGGTAAAGGAGACCATTTCTTCCCGGCTATCTGACTAAGCCTGTGCGCAGGTGACACAATCAGGGATCCAGGCTGGTATTTTTTTTTCAAGCACGCCCAATTATAGATAAACTTGATCAAGTAGATACATTTCTTATTTCTGGGATGGCTGACTGTGGGAGGGTCGTGATGTGCCTGAATTACTTTGGCTTGAAGAAGAGGAGGAACCCACACCCATGACTAAAGATGAATGAGGCCCTTGCCCAAGGAATATAGAGAATGTTATGAAGCTGGGAGGAAAAACCGCTCCAGAAGTTCCAGCAGTCTTCTGGACAGGCCATTTGGGATGCTAAGACCCGTGAAATAAGAGGTGCATCAGAAGCTAAGTCCACTGATGAGACCACATGTGTTACAATGGATAAGGTTCGAGTAGGGGTATTACAGTGACCAAATCCGCTTCATCTGAGTCAGCAGAGCAATGAGTAGGGTTATGAGTTAAGAAATTGGGGAGTACATTTAACGCTCCTTTTACAGGCTCATATTTGAAGTTGAAACTACACTAATTTTGGTGGGTATGAGACTGCCAATGTGCCAGCTTCTATGGCATGCGAAAATAAAGGAGGGCTTGGTGATCTGTGCATACTGTTAACTCATGCTGAGCGTCTTGTAAGAGATACAGCCAATGGGTCAAGGCCCATGCAACAGCTGCAAACTTCTTATTGTAGATGGCCTAAAATTTTTCGGTGTAAGAGAACTTGCAGGAAAAATAGGCGACTGGAGTTCCAACCCAACATGATCCTGAAGCAGAACAGCCTTGACTGCAACAGATGAGCCCTCACATGCTACAACATAGGGTTTGGAGGGGTCTGAGTGTTTTTAGATGGTGGGTGAAATGAACACCTCTTTAATCGACTTAAATGCCTGCAGGCACTCAGGCGTCCAATGACAGAGAACATTCTTACCCATGAGCAGATGAAGTGGAACGGCTAACTGGGATAGGACTGGGGAAAATTTCTTCAAGAAAATGATAGTGCCCAAAAAGCTTCTAAATTTCTTTTGGGTTGTTGGAGTTGGCCATTCGCAAATGGTGTCCAACTTGTTGGGGGGAATTGCATACTCATATTTTAAGTCAAGATTGCCCAAGAAGGTAACCTCCTACCTATGGAACTTGCATTATGAAGGCTTGACGAACAGGCACACCTTGTGCAAGGCAGTCACTAATGCTTTCAAGTCCTTTGCATGTTGTTTAGGAGTTGGGGAGTGTACCAAAATATCATTGATGTATGTGACCATGCAGGTGAATAGGAGTCACCCAGCACACTATCAAAATTCTTTGGAATGTGGCCAGTGCATTCTTAAACCTGATGGCATCACTCAAAATTGGAAGATACCCTTTATCGTTTGGATAGCGGTAAGCCATTCCTGACCTTCCATCACCCACTTTATACTAAAATCATGTAAAAAATAGAGTTTAGAAAACACGTGACTTGAAAATCACTAGGCTAATTGTCTGCTCCAATGGCAAAGGTTAGGTATCCTGGACTGTAATCTTATTTAGGTGACCATAATCCACACAGGGACGAAGAGAATCATCAGCCTTCTTGGCAAAGATGATGGGAGAAGCAACTGGAGGTGTCTTTTTGAACAACCACCCTTTCTTAAGCATGTCACCCAACCATGCATTGAGAGCAGCCTCCTCCTCCACTGTATGCAGGTACAAAAGACAGTTAATATTCACAGCCTGCACCATTGTCCTAAAACCCCAAGTCAAATTTTTTATGAGTGGGGAAGTGGTCAGCCTTCTCAGAATTGAATATACTTCAATATTCCATCAATGCCTCAGAAAAATCCGTTGGAAGGCCTGCAGGGGAACCAAAGGAAGTAATTAACTATGGCCCCCTGAGTTTTCATAAGTGTATTTAGTAAGGGAAAGTTGCCTTCCATCTGACCATTGGCAAAGGACAACATATTAGACTTGAGGTGAATTCTAACATGCTGCCAATGCCACCAACCCACTCAAAAATTACTGGTAACACCAAGTTTGGATTGCGGAGAACCAGTTACAAAAGCTAAACTGGTGAACTGAGAAAGTTAATGGGCGATAAACTATGTACGAGGGCTGTGAGGTCGATGAAGTGACCATCACCATAGGACCCAAGTACAGGTTAAGTCCAGCTGGTGGGCCAGCTCTACACTCATAAAATTTCCCGCTGCAGTGTCCACCAAGGCCTCAAAGGGCACATATGAAGCTCCAATACTATTTTTTATTTACATAAAAAAATTTGGTGGAATTCTGTTTATTGGCAGATTTGGTCACTTCTGCTGATATTGAAAAGATAGCTAGAAAATCAGGGGAAGGTCAGGCTCTTTAATAGGAGTAAAGTTGGGAAGAGCAAGAGTTTGGGAACCAGTTTAATCATTCTGGGCTTTTAGTGACTCATTGACAGGAGAACATGGTTAAACCTCTTGAGCACGGGGGCATTGGATGACTCTGGGACCAATACTAATACTGGTTCAACAACAGGAACAAAATCCATGCCTCTGTTGGGCAACCCGATCATGCAGTTTCCAATTTAAAGGTGGGGAACATGGCAAAGGGAGGCATTAATGGAAACTACAGCCTTTCACATTTGATCCACTGTCCCCATAGGGGTTACCAAACTTCATTATGAGTAGAGACGGAATCCAGCACAGATCTGATAATTGCTTAGAGAATATCACTAGAAAACTTAAGCGCTGGGGCTTTCTCATGGAAGTCTGCAATTAAAGAGGCCAAGCTAGGGGCTCAGCGATAAAAGAAATTAATTAAGATATAACGCATTGAACATGACACAGTGGGTTTCAAAGCTGTTGATACTGCTGTGACATTTGAGGTAGGATCACCTGCACAAATAGCGGAAAGCAGAAGTCCTCGCATTCACCAATGGGCTTCGCCTTCAACTGCATCCAAAAGGTAACTCCTTGATTGGCATTAATAATGAAGCAGCAGTATTCAGGGCAACAGAATATTGCATTTGCACCTCAGCAAGGGCGTTGAGGACTTGATTAGCAATATCTTAGGAAGGGACACCTGGATTCCCTACTTAAAATGAGCTGAGGGAAGAGTAGTGGCCAACGGGGCCCCGCTACCATGAAGCAATTCCTCCAAAGCATTTGATGGTGCTCACAAAATTGGTGACTGACCAAACAAACAGCAGGAGACAAATTACTGACTGCATGTTCATGCAGTAAAAGATAACTTTTGCAGCGCCCATCTCTAAGAGGAGGGCGGAATAGACTGTCAACATTGGTCAGTCAATTATGTTAGGGAGATGGTATATAAATTTTAGACTGGCCTGCCAGTTGGGATGTAAAAGCATCTAAAAGGCAAGCCAGAATGCCAGAGGCATTGCTTTTTATATAACTTTATATGGCGCAGGAGGATGGGTAACACGTGAGCGCTGATGTATGACAAATGTAAACGGTAGTCTAACAAAGAGCTAGGCTGTTGCAACTCCAGACCCCGTGGGCCTTGCTGCAGGGAGCTAATGATCAGACTAGCAGTTTTAGGATACTCCATAGAAGGGTTTAACAAAAACAGAGGTGAGAGGGCGGATCCTCACATTAAGTGGAGATAGATAAGCCCACAGGATTCCAATATCCCGTTGGAAGATGGCTTCAATAATGGGGTTGTGTCAAGATTTCAATATGAATAGATGATAAGATAGTGTTCCGGTGGATCATAATTTAGATACAAAGTGAGCTCTGAGGGTGATTAATAGGTTAGAGCAATGTAAGTGAATCGATTGAATTAATTAGGAGACAGTAATCAAGGAAATTTCATTGAAGCCTCGATGATCAAATGGACTCTACATTGATAGAAAATAGAGATTGACTAAGTGAGTTGTGTCAAATCAGTTAAGAATACTGAGAGTTAAGAGTTGAGTAGGGGAGAGAAGTGGAGGAGGTTTTTTATAAGAATAAAAGAGAGGAAGAAAGAAGAAGAGAGTAGGAGTAAGTAGGAATTGAAAGTAGAGAGGGTCTGCTGGGGATATCATATTAAATAAAGTAGCGTAGCTGGGGCGATTGCCTCATATTTATACAAGCTTATTACGTTTATTTGGGAGTAACAACGATCTCAATATTCTTTGGCCTTTGCTCAGTGGGCTAAACCCAGTGCAACTTTTAGTAGAAACAAGTCATATCTGTCAAAAATTAACAGTGGTGATCACTACAGGGGGCCCATTGATCAACTATTAACATCTTTATTATTGCACCTATGGAGCAACCAGCTCGCTTTGATGAGGTACTACCCTCAGTTATCAAACTGTCACAATATGGGGAGCTTAAGCTTGTTTTGGATACCTTACTCCAGGCGCAAAAAGTGCCTTTTCAAGAGAATAAACATATTACTGAGCAGCTTAAACATGCCCTCAGCCAACTGCACTTGGTAGGTGACCACACCAACCAACTTGCCAACCTCTTGAGCAGCATGACGGAGAAGCTAGACTGTGCAGTGTATACATTAAATAAGGTCGTTAATGAGAAGGAAATCTGTAGTGACAGGCTGCCTCCATCTAACTATGATGGTAACATACACGGTATTTAAACAGTTTGAGCTTTCCATAGAAGGGGATTCTGATTGGCAAAAAGCTCAGCTGTTATTATCCGCGTTGAATGTTTCAAGCGCTGATCAAATTACATGTTATCTTAAAAATAGTACTGTAGCTTACCAAGAGGTGAAGGAGACTGTAATTCGCTTGTTTGGGAGCAAAGCGAAAATGGCTCAGCGCAAGGCAGATTTTTTAACAATATCTTTTTAAAAAGATGAGTCCTTAATACAGTTTGCATAGCAGTTCATTAATGAGGCTCATGTGTTGTTGCGTGTGAATGTCTTATCTAATGAGGATTTGGGCATAGCAATGATGGCGGCTATCAAGCCCTATCACAAATTACATAATGCTATGGCATACACTCTTCAGTAGGATGCAGAGTTACTCAAAATCATCCACCATTTACGCCATCTATCCATCACCTTTAGTGCTCCCAACGTGGAGCGGAAAGTCCTGAAACTGACACTAAAATTCAGCTAAATGAAGCATCTCAACAATATAAGGGCAATCTGGGTGTTACTCCTCAGTCACTTAACTCATGGGTGGGTCCTTTCCATACCTGTTATGATCAATCCTCTTCTCCTCGGGTCCATAAAAGCCCATGGTTTAATAGTAGATATAGACCTTCTGGGGTGATACAGAGATGAGTGTCAATCTCAAACGCTTGTTTCTTATGTGGAAAAATAGGCCATTATGTGGTTAGTTGTCAGGACAACCTAAATGTACATGCAGTGTCCGTTGTCCCAAATGAACAGGGAAAAGGGTGAGCGGAGTAGAAATGGGACGCTCTACTGCTGATTCAAATTTAGTTGTCCCTGATACTTTCCATGAGTCGCTTTGTGTCAGCCCTGGGGCACACTCTGAGGATTTACTTTATCAACAGATCCCTTATCATCTTTTGGCCTCAAGCTGAGGGAGAGACCCCAATAATGTGGAAATGGGGTTCCGCTGAGATGTGCATAAACCATATGCCTAGCAAATCCTTGAGTGGAATGGTACGGTCAATGGTGAACCTTATGCATATATCACAGCTTTAGAGGGGGTGGAGGTGGCGATTCCTGTAGAAAAGATTTCCCAGGAGTATCCTCATGTCAGGGCTGGTATGCTCACTTTTATGGACAATCAATCGCCCTTGGATGTTTATGTAGAAAACACCAAGGGTTCTTTCTTATTTAGAATGTACATATTGTAACATATGTGTACAGAATACCAAAATTCAGGTGATCATTAATACAGGCGTTCCTGTCAATACAATATCCACCAAGATTGTGGCTAAGCTTCTGATGAAACCAGATGTGGACCACCAAGTAGTGTATGGTACTGCGGGGGCACAGAGTACTGTGCCAGAAGGCGCATATAGCTCATTGCCTTTGAGGTTTGGGTCAGCTGGAGTATCTGCTCAAGCTGCGGTGTTGCCTAATGACCACTATGATATGTTGATTGGGGCTTGCACTTATGCGGCACTTTGGGGCTGTGGTTAATATGGCAGACGAAACCATCAGTATCCTGGGACAACGGATCCCCATCTATTTTACTTCCAGCGGAGTCCCAGATGACCCAATCTGCTCTGGTCAAACTAATCTTGCCTGTAGCGATGTTGTGATTCCTGTAAGATATATACAGATGAAGCGGAGGACCTGAAAGCTTCCAAACCAGATTTAAAAGTACCTAGGTATTCCGCTATGAGCCGCAAATGCTTTGACTATCTCTTCTGGGCATCAGGTCATAATTGGGACAGAGCTTGAAATTGATATACTGTGAGGGTTGTACGGAGAGGTTGTGGGGCCCTATCAACAATCGCGACTTGAACCTCATGTGGCTCCTGGGTTACTGTTACCAGGGCAGGGGGAAGTGAAGGTGTTGGTAACAAATCTGCAGAAGGAGGTAATGAAGGTATAGCGGCACCGAGTGGTGGCTTACCTGCACTTGATCCCTCTTGAGGAGGTCCATTAGATACACGACTTTGGTGCTTGGGAAGATCTTGGCAGGCCTTTAAAAACCACCTTCGGTGTAATGACTTTGATTCCGCGGGAGGCGCTAACTGATTTATCAGAGGATCAGAAGGACAGGGTGATTGGATCTGTTCAAAAAGTATCGCAACATTTTTGCAACTGATGATCATGACTTGGGTTGCGCTCACGGGGTTGTGCATTGGGTGGACACGTGAGACCAACCCCTATCAGGTCACAATCTATCTGTCACTCAAAAGTGGCGGAAGAGGTTGTATCTTCAGAAATAGATACATTGGTGGAACAGTGAATGTTGGAGCTTTCAAAGAGTCCCTGGGCATCCCCAGTGCTAATTGTCAAAAAGAAAGATGGCTCAAATCAAGTATTAATTGATCACCGGAAGCTTAACTACATTACAAAAAAAGATTCATACCTGCTTTCACAAATCAATGATGCTTTAGATCGGTTAGGCGGGGCCAAGTATTTCTCTGCTATGGACTTGATATCAGGGTACTGGCAGATAGAGTTGCCAGCGGTGGAACAAGAATAGTGCGCTATAATCTCCTCAAAAGGATTGTTCCAGCCTACACATATGCCACAGGGTTTGTGCAATGCCCCGCTACGTTCCAGCGGGCTATGGACACTATTTTGGGTGACCTAAAGCTGTCTTGCGTTCTTATCTACCTTGACGATATCAATGTTTTTTCTTGGACATTCATGAAGCATCTTGGATACCTGGAGCAAGTGTTCCGCCGTCTTGCTGATGCTAATATCAAGATTAAGCCCCAAATGTGCCACTTTTTCAAGGAACAGTTCGAATACCTCAGCTTTGTGGTAGACTCCAAAGGGCTTAGTCCTCAGCCAGCCAAGGTGGAAGCCATCCACAAGATGACTCGGCCAAGAAATAAGTGGGTATACAGGTGTTCTTGGGTATGGTCGGCTACTACCAGCGTTTCATTCCCAACTTCAGCTGTATTGGGGCTCCACTCTTTGAGCTACTTAAGTAAAATGCTACTTTTTATGGATGGATCGATGTCAAACCGCTTTTGAGGTATTATGAACCGCGTTGGCTAGCGCGCCTGTTTTGCAATACCCAAATTTCAAAAAAGAGTTTATTATGCAAATGGACGCTTTGATTTCCGCTGTAGGGGCTGCGTTATCCCAAAAATATGATGATGGTGTGGAGCATCCTGTTGCATATTTTAGCCGCGGTTTAACTGGCCCTGAACAGAATTACACTGTGACTAAGTGGGAGTGTCTGGCAGTAATTTATGCGTATAAAATATTCTGGGTCTACCTCCATGGGGTAAAATTCAAAGTGGTAATGGATCATGCCTCCCTGCGCTGGCTACAGAATATGAAGGAACCTGAAGGGCAGCTTGCGCGATGTGCTTTGAAGCTCCAAGTGTATGATTTTGAGATTGTGCATTAGCCAGGGGCAAAGCATCAGAATGCGGACTGTCTTTCCTGATTACCCACAGTCACCATTACAGCGGATGTGGTGGACATAATGTATGAAAAAATGATTGTGGGCAATTATAATGATTGGCCGCCGCCTTTAATCAAAATGTTAGACGTGCTTAGGAAGGATACCTTATTGCACAACAGAAAATTATATAAGTGGATTGGGGAATCAATGCTGAGTTTCCCAAAACCCTCTGCCAGGCTTGCGATAATTATGGATGCTCATAGAGCGGTAGGTCATGAAGGGTTGAGAAAGATTCTGGAGTTCTTGCAGATCCACTACTATTGGGAGAGTATGAACTATGATGTGCTTGAGATGGTTGATTGTTGCCATCAGTTCCAAGTGGAGAAACCAATCCTTTGGAAGACCACCTGCCAGCTAGTCAAGCCTCAGTTCGCATGGCATACTGTTTCATTAAACGTGGTGGGCCCTCTGCCAACTGGCACAAACCACTCCAAATATATAATAGTAACTATCAACCATTTGACAAGATGGGTATAAGCAAGGGCTATCAAGGATTTGGGGGCTGTCACTACTGCCAAGTTCATCCTGGAGTGTCATACAGCGTCATGGCTGTCCACAATTTATTCTGGTGGACAACGGGACCAATTTCACATCACATATATTGGCTAAGTTGAATGAGCTCATGGCAATCTGGGGTTCTTAACTAACCTCTACCACCCTGAATCTAACGGTATGATGGAATGGGTCAATGGAACCTTGGTAAATATTCTTCACGAGCTTGTAAATGAGCGGCTGTCAGACTGGAGCACCCTTTTATTTACTGCTATCTTTACGTACAATATCAGCTATCACTCAGCAACCGGTAAAAGTTCATTCCAACTGCTCTATGGATGACATCCAGCGCTGCCTGCATTGCTTTACTCCTGTGTGGAGGATACCAGTGGAGTTATGTCCTGCCGCTATTTGTCTACCTTAACAGACACGCTGATTATACTCCAAATTGAGTCATATTCCACTAGTCTTTCCAAGAAGATTCAGGATCATGCAGCTGACCAAGGTAGACACAACAAGCTTCCACAGTTTGGGGTAGGAAAATTGGTCCTGTTTTACAACCAACATGGGTTTGGAAGAAGAAACAAACTCACCAGTATATGGAGCGGACCATTTGAGATCATTGAGAAGACTGGGGCTGATACCTACACCATTAAGGAAACCACAGGTGGTCGTATAATCAACTGAGTACACGCGAAGTTCCTCTGACCATATAAGCAATAGGCGCTTATCATCTAGTCAAGGGGGGATAATGTCTAGATTTCAATATGACTGGATGATAAGCTAGTATTCTGGCAGATTGTAATTTAGATATGAAGCGAGCTCCAAGGGCAAGTAATAGGTTAGAGCAATGCGAGGTAGATTGATTGAATAAATTAAAGGGTTCAGTAATTGAGGAAATTTCATTGAAGCCTCGATGATTGAATGGACTTTACATTGATAGATAATATAGATTGACTAAGCAAAATGTGTTAAATACATTGAAGAATACCGAGAGTTAAGAGTTGAGTGGGTGAGAGAAGTGAGGAGGTTTTTTAGAAGAAGAAAAGAGAGGAAGAAAGAAGAAGAGAGTAGGAGTAAGTAGAAATTGAAGGTATAGAGGGTCTGCTGGGGATATCATATTAAATAAAGTAGCGTAGCTGGGGCGATTGCCTCATATTTATACATGCTTATTACGTTTATTTGGGAGGAACAACGATCTCAATATTCTTTGGCCGTTTCTCAGTGGGCTAAACCCAGTGCAACTCGTTCAGTGGAAACAAGTCATATCCGTCAAAAGTTAACAGGTTGAATTCCCAGAAGTTTCTTACATGATAGGTTGATTTACTATGGAGGGAGCTAATGTTAATATCATGACTGATATTGCTCAAAAATGTAAGGCCTGACGGGCCACAAAGTTAGTGCCATAGGGAGCTCAGAAAGAAAAATTTGAAGTAAAAACAAAAGTTGGGAACTCGTGTTACTATACTTTCTTTAACCGCTCAAAGTCACTTTTGAGCGATTTTAAATTTAAGTTTATTTATCCACAGCCATCTGCCCAAACCTATTCTTTGATGTCCTTGGCTCTGCCACCTGCCACCCCAGTGTGGGGCAGCAATGCACCCCCACCTAGCGTTTTCCGCCCTGAAGGCAAGTGCGTTCGGATGGGCTCAAACAGCCCGCCCACTGCTTCCAACCATTTTGTCCCCCCCACGGAACTTAGCGCTCCACCTGGAGTGCGTCCACCCTTCTCGCCCCCATCCTCTCGCCCTCCCTCGCTCTGCTATTCGCTATTGCCTCAGAGTGGACTATGGGCGTTTGTTCCCATATACCAATAAGGCAATTATTGACCTAGCCACTACAGCCTTTGCGCCAGCTGGCTTTATAGACTTCCGCCCTTTTAAGGGCTACTTTGACGTTGGGTTCCAATCTGAGGAGGATGCTGAAGCGGCAGCACAAACTCATTTAATTTATAAAAAAACCCCCATTCCCACAACCCGTACTCGCCTCCCTTCAGACACCACGCTAGTGGTATCCTTTGCAAATCTCCCTTCCCAACTTCCACCCCAGGTTTTGTATTACCAGTTGGTCGCGGGGCTCATGGCTTATGGCACTTAGGCCAACCTCATCTTTGCCATTCCATCTGGTGCAGAACGCCTTGCTGCTCCTCGTGCAACAGCCACCATCATACCACACCACCCTACCATAGCCCAACAAATCCCACCCCGCGTTGGGTGGCTGCAGCGCCTGATCATTTCTTTTGGGCTCAGGTCGATAATGGTAGGCATATTTTTTCTCTCTGCTTTGGCCTCAACCATGCAAAAAGAGCGTGCCCTAAGGCCAAATCCGCTGCTGCAGCTTCTGAGCCCCCTCTGGAGGTTCAGTATGGGGCGCTTTGCTGCCCCTCACCCTCAATCTCGTTCAGTGGGCCCACATGAAAATCAGCCTCCCCCAAAACCTCCATCCTCACTCTTTTACCTAAATCTACGCCAGCCAATCAGAGCAATGCTTGGA